>NDGN011315088.1:0-17621 GCA_002564285.1 Tympanoctomys barrerae | reverse complement strand
TTTGCTAAACTTGTTCTAAGTAGGTGCTTTAGACCACTGAGCCATCTCACCAGCCCTAAAAATCTTTTTCTTTTTTAAAAAATTAAACTTAATGATGTACTGCTAACATGATTAGACTAGAAAATTACGGGAAATTAGGTTTCTGTCACAAGATAACAACTGTCACTTCCTGAAGGGCACGGTTTCTCTAGGTTAAGGAATCTGCTCAATTATACTATTGGGTAGCATATTTGGAACCACGTGTACCTACTTTGTTTTAAATAATGCAAAAATTGTACGAGAAAAAGGCAACGACAAAACTAAAAGATAGTGAAGAATGCTAGGAATAGGGTGACCAACAGTCCTGTGTACTAGGCACCTAGCAGTCTCCCAGGATGTGGCACTGTAGGGGATTTTAAGCAATAAAACCAGAGCCAGTGTCAGGCAAGCAGGGCCAGCTGTTCATCCTTGTTGGGACTCAGCTGAATAAACTATGACCCTTCTCTTCACCAGCTGTGTCCTTTTAATGGTTGGTTTTTGTCAACTTGAGAAGTGTAGAAGCTTAACCAAACCAGCTCAGTCATTCCACATTCTAGGATGTAAAAGACCCAGCCTAGGGTGGGCATCCCCTGGAGGAGCTCCAGTCTTCACCTTGAGCTTGAAGGTCATCTCTTGGCTTCCAGGGCAGACTCTTGTGCGTCCATGTTAGAACCTTCAGCCTTTAGGCCAACTCTTCGGCCTTCCCACGTAGCCCCCTGGCTTTCAGATATGGACTTGCATGGACACTGCGGCAAGCTCCAGACCTGGGCCTGTAGCCCTCAGTCTCCAGTGTGCAAACTCCCTTCGCAAGCCTTGCTCATCCAACTCTGAATATCTTGGGTTATATCAGTTTCTTTAGTAAAATGGTGACTGGTACAGTGCTCTTGAACAAATTAACAATTTTTATTCTTTTCCTTATTAAAAATGCTTTTACTGAGCCTCTCTCCCATTTGTAAAATAGGAGTCAATAAAACCTATTCTGCAGGACTATAAGGATATACTTAAGATATTTAAGCACTGTGAGCTAGGTATTTAAGTTATATCTACTTTTATAAATGCCTTTGCATAGTCAACAGTCAAGTTGAATAATTAAACACAAGATACAAAATGATCTCAAAAGGCCATTTGATTTAATGGGGAATTTTATACTACTTGTGGTTGAGAGACAATTTTAGTATCAGTCTTAATTTTTTTCATTGAGTCTATAAAGATGCCCATAGTTTTACATTGGTAGGCCATCATAAATCCAGCTGAAGCTAACATACTGATTACTAATTAGCCTGATTTTCAATGTGTCCTCATTACATGATGCTATTTACTGCATGTAAGAAGCTTTCATTTTTGCACTTTTATTTAATTAAATGTAGTTATTTTCTTTTGAATGAGCATTCTTTGAAATGTTGTTTATTTTCCAGAAATCTCCAGCAGTATGAGCCTGACTTGTGGCTTGTGTATTACGTCTGAATAATCTGACACAAAGAAGCTCCAGAACTCAACCTATGATAAGTAATCTGAACCTGCAGCTTAATACTGTCACTAGCACCATCTGCAAAAGGAAAATGACCTGCATATATGCCCACACACCACACTAAAAGGGAACGCGGCCTGCACACCCATACACAAGCTCTCCCCCTCCCTACTCCCCTTGGGTTTTCCAGACCACAAAAAAATGTCCTCTCCTAAAATTTTCAAACTTCTTTGAACACTTTTAATTATACTGTGCTCCCGCTCTTGATGCACAGCCTTGTTTCCACTTAAACCCTTGCCTCTTATCAGTCTTCAAACAATTTCTCTGCTGAAACTGGCAGTCTTATCATTTGCAAGCTGTTTTTCAACTTAACAGGCCTGAGCATGTTTCTTTTTTTCTCTTTTTACTTCAATCTTCCTGTTTTCATTCTACCATTTAGCTTGCAATGTTGACTTCTGCCACAGTGTTACTGAAAATTCTCCAATGTGTTGGTTCCAATAAATGTATCCAAAACCTTTCTGAAGAAATAAATGCACATGTGCTACTCATGTCATCTCCATTTTTTTCAGCTTAACTCATTATTATTTCTAGAAGGAATAACACAATTTTATTTTAAAATTCATTCTCTAATACGATGCAGAGTTCCCTTGTGACAGAATGCTCACCTGACAGTTGTGCTCTTACACAAATGCTCCTTTAATAACCACTGGCTCTTCAGGACACTAACTGGCTGCATCTGTTACCAATGTACCACTGCATTAGTTTTAGCTGATATGCTCATAAATATGGGGTTGTTTCTCTCTGCACAAAGCTATCAGCAACCATCACCACCCTGGCTTATGGTGAGATGAAGAAGCCCATAAGTCTGTCATGTAAGAAAACATAGTAAAACAACCTATCTTATTGCTTACTTTTTGCTGAACAATTCATCAAATGTTAGAGTTTCTGAGTATCCATCCTAGGAACCAAACTCCAGAGCTTCAATCTAGGCATTAAAGCTCTTCTCTGTCATGAGTCAACCCAAATTCCTGTGGCTTATTATGAGCAGTATACTTCATGTACTGCTTCCCTCTGACAGCCTGTATCCTGTCCCAAGCACCAGAGAGGACAGCCAGCACAGCACATACCTGGTACATGTAGGCAACATTTGAGCCAATGTACTTTGCCCCATATAGTTTCCCATCAGGCCACTTGACTTGGACAACTTCTCCCTCAGCAGGAGGACCCAGCTTCAAGCAGTCTCGACTCTGCAGAATAAACACAGACAGGCTTTTCAAGGCAAGTGCCTAAGCGGCTGTGTTTAGAACTCAGCAAACGACGAACTCCTAGCAATTAAAAGGAGTTACTGCCTCTGTGTTTTATGGATTATGATCTCGCATGNGTGTTCAGGGGAAGCAATATGAACCAAAGGAGTACTTAAAGATTCAGCCTACATCATAAAGTTGCAAAGGAACCACCGTAATGCAAGCTGGAGAAAGCAGCAGCATTTACACTCACTATCTGACAAGGAATTGTTTAGGGGGTTACTAAAATATGCATAGAAACTGCTTTAGCTGAGGAATAGAACAGTTTATGATTTATAACACCTGGCATTTACATAGCACTTTGCAGTTAACAGAATGCTTTCTTAACATACATCTCATTTTATCCTTATAATCATTCTTGGAAGTAGACAGATTATTAATCATCCCCATTTTCCTGACAAGGAAACCGAGCCCACAAAGAGGCTCCTGGAAGTCGTCAGTTTTGCTGCCAGAGAGAAGCTACATGAGAGGGCAAAAGGCGAGGGCACTGGGAGAGGGAGAAGCAAAGTGAAATCAGGACTGGCAGGGCTCAACAGGCACAGGCGGAGGCTGGCAGGGGCCCATGAAGGCAGGCAGCAGGCACTGTGTCCTGCCCAGCATACCCCTAAGGGCCTGCTCCTTCCCACACAGCAAGACCAGCCGGCTCGCTCCCCACTGCAGGTCTTCCGGCCCACATGGTAACTTCCTAAGTGTACTCAGAGCGCACAAGTCATGCAGTTCACTTGGGAAGGAACTTTTCGAGGGAGAGGGTGTTAGTAAAATAATAAAGTATCTTCACAGCTTGTAAACTCTTTAACATTTGTCTGTATGGTGTATAATGGGGCCAGGAAGATGGCTCAGTAGAGTAAGCGCTTGCGTATAATATCATGAAATTTTAATACAAAGGAAATTAAATATTTGACTACTGCTTTTATTTTTTTCCACACTTAGTGATTCATGATTTGCTAATACTGGCATTTTACTGATCAGACTAATCTGACTGAATGAAATGCACACTTGGCCAATTAAGCTATAAGTGTAGCCAAGGCACGTTCAGCAGTTTGAGCAGCACACACAGGAAATATTTAGTTGTTTACGAAGAGAAACCTATCATGTATTTTTTATTAATAACAGAAATTCTATAGTCACTGCTTTATAAAGGGGTGACTATATTATTGTCAGAATAGGACATGAAAGGTTCAGCTATTCATTTTTCTAACTGCAAACTAAAAACCTTGAGTGTTCAGAGACTCTGGAACTGACAGTCTACATTGAATTAGTCAAATGAAATTAAATTTATTCTTAGCCTTGATCATACTTGCTCTCAAAACATGCAGAATTGAAAGACTGGGCTGTAGAACTATACAGTGTTTTATACAAGTCCACGAAGTTCTCACCTCTCTTGTCATCCCCTTCTGAAGAGTTCCATGGAGATACACATTTCAGTGTACACCAAACTGCTGCACCTAGTGCCCCAGAAGAGTCACACCAGCTCCGAGACTGCTAACTGAAACACAGATACCTCAGCAACAGGTGGCAGAGTGGGGGGCACGCATCCTCCCTCTGCTGGAGTTCTAAGGTGCTGCTCCTGGCTCTGCACTCTGGGAAGCTTCTAGCAAGAGAGTGAGGGAGAACTTGGTTTTCTTGTTGAATTTTGAAGGAGACTGTGTTCCACAGATGGTAACTGGGGAAGGGGTCACAGTGCCTCACAGAGGCTCTGTGGGATTCTTTCAGGGGAAACAGTGATACTCAGGAGACATTCCATTTAGTCATACTGTGAAGCTCTTTGGACCTAAATTAACAGACACACCTGTTAGCTATTTGTGGGGAGAGGTTAGGGGCACTGTAAAACAATGTGTTGAAATATTAAGGGTGTTTGGAGGCAAGAGAGCTCTCTGTTAGCTCTTTCTTTGGTGCTTCCTGCAGCAGAAAATGAGCCCTTTGTGCACCTCCTTCCATGAGAAGAGCCGGGGTTTCCCATCATCACTTTCCAGGGAAGCCTAACCTCGGGGCGCAGTACTGGGAAACCTGTGTGCTCACACACATGAGCTGTGCCCGCAGATATCTGCATTATTAGTAGTAAGCTCCTGTGTCTCCGTGAAGCACTTTTCCTCTCAAAGGAAAGGTGCCATTTATTCTTGAACCCCAACAAAGGCTGTCAAGGCCCCAAGGACTGCAGATGAGTACAGTCCCCAGCTACTCACCCACCACAGACAACCTTCAAGTGGGGGAGCTAAGGAATTACTGATTTGGCCTTAAAGAAGTTTCTTAATTTTTATACTATAACACCAAATACGTTCTATTCTGCAATTTAGGTTTCCTATCACTGAGGTGAGGCAAGAGGCCATAGTGACACCTGGGCAAGTGTAAAGTACTTTAAATCATGATTTATCATTAAAAAATAGCTTTATTAGTAAACAGCATATGTGATTTTACCAAGTTATAGGAATCTTAAAGTTAAGAAACTACATGTCTGAGACAGTTTGATGCCAATTTTACTAATTATCAATTAACTCTTTTCTCACAACAAACTTTAATGTGTGTGGCACCGAGAGTGCCTGAACTCGCCTCTAGAGCTCAGAGTCCATATCAGCTATAAAGCTTAAGTTCTTTAATGTCATTTCAGTTTGCATTCTTGGCTTTTTTTTTCTTTTAGAATTCTTTGTTTTAAAATTTATGTCAGAAGAAGAAAAATAACCAACAATTTAACAAGACAAACTGTTCTGTGATTCTGTCACTTCTGCAATCAGCAGGCACAGTTTTTAGGGTAACCTTCATTGTCTATGCCAGATTTTCAGTTGCAAGTGTGCATATGTTACGACTTGCATCTAGCTGCATTTAGTAAATACAATTCATTATTTCCTCCCAGGATACTCTCTAAATACACTTACAGCATCTCTTAATAAGACACGCAAGAGTCTCTTTTGGTAGTATCTATTTTCCTCCATAAGGAAGTGGTGCCAATTCATCAGCTGTCTCACATTCTGAGTTTCCCAGAAGTCTCAGGAGTGTGCAGATTATAAAGCTTTTAAAAAGGAATGAAACTAGGGCCATGTGGGCTGATAAAAAGAAACAAAGTATTTAGGCTTCCCTAATTCTGCCCAAACAGAAGCTCCGCGGTATCCACCAAATTGCTGCACTCACTAAATTAATACCCATTTTCTGACTACCTACTATGTGTGTAACACTAGGAGGCAATGATGCCCTGCTGCTAAGCAAGGGACAGAGACCAGCCCACCTGTTCCACTGAACCCCATGCTTCTGGGAGGTGTGGCCTCAAGTGTCAACACTGTGGCCTACTGCCACTCTAACCACAGCGACACATCTACCTAATTTACAGATTGAGCTTCTGAGTAAAATTTCATTTGGGGAAAGAATGGTATCCTTTAAAAATAAAAGGTTTTTTACAAATTAAAAACATACATGTTTGAAAAAGTGGGGATTTAATTTGTAGAAAGCAGCAGCTTAAAGGGACCATTGTCTCACATCTAGCGGTGGTGCGCATCTCCGTGGGCCGCTTGTGAGCAGCCAACTGCTAGAGTGCAGCTTCTCAGAGTAACCTCAAGACGGCGGCAGATGCTAAAAGTGAAGATCTGGGCCGCCAAGCTCTAGCCTGAGGGAAGCAAGTCACAAAAGATGTAAAGCGCCAAGATGCCCTCCCTCGCGCAGGCCTTGGTGTCACTGAGAAACAGCTCTGCTGGGAAGCAATGCACCTGGAAGCCCGACTCACGCACTTTCTCTCTGCTGTCTAGACGCCTGAAGCAGTGTGCCGTCACCTGACCTAAACAGCCGTTTGCCCCTTGCTGCACACCTCCGGCACACACCTCACCTAAAATCTGCCAAAGCCTTGTTCACAGGGACACTGCTGTCTGGAGTTGCCAGCAGGCCTGCAGCAAGCACACTAAACAGATGTGAAAACTCAGAAGCCATAGTCCCAATCAACAGTGGGCTCTTGGCTTTGTCCAGTTACTTGAAAAACTGAGCTGAGTTATCAATCCAAGTAAGAAGATGGTGTAACATCACATTCTCACCAAGTTAGGGAATGGGATTCCACTAACTGCAGAGAAAGCTCAACCACCAGTCCAATTATACAAATTCTAAAACCATTGCGGTACTTGGAATGTGTACTGCACCTTTTGAAAAGGACCCTGAGAAGCTGGTGTCCCTGAACATCGCCTGCCTTGGCTCTATCCTCACTACCACACTATTCCTAACACAAGGACCACAGAGCAGGTGGCCCCAAGCACCAGCCCTGCTGCACCAGGTGAAGCTATGGCACCAGACTGCTGGCAGTAACAGGCATATAGCCTGGAGCCTCTGGCCAGTCTCCCTGGGGAAATGTTTAAGTGACCTGGACCAAAATGATGCCAGCAGCTGCTAGCACTCTGAGATAATCACCTGCTTACTGCTGGACTCTGGCAGGGATTACCAAGACTGACTGACAGCCACTCAGCAACTGTAGCGGCTACCTGTCGTGTGTGTGGCTCCCAGCATCTAAAAGCCCTTTGCCCTCAAAGTCTCGGTGGGAGGCGGAGCAGACTGCCATGACAGATGCTGAGTGATGCCAGAGATGCTCTTTTCCAGCATCAACCAGGGCCTGGCCAGTTGGTGGCACCGACCTAGGACTTAGAACCTGTGGTTAGGAACAGAAGCAAGCAGAGGGAGCAGTAACAGTGGTGCTAGTGGGCCAACGAGTGCTTGCTCAGTCCCAGCTTCTTGCTGTGAGCTCACTACCTGGCCAGGGTGGCTGTGGACTCAGCCACACTGATCCTGCTTCAGCAGTCTGGGTACTGGGCTGTTTGTTTCCTGACTTTTGTTCTCCTATAGTCCTGCAGACCCTGGGAGCGGCCCATAACCTTCCACTCAACTTCTGTCAATCTAAATTAAAATAAGTTTCTACTGCTTGCTACTACCAATTCTGACTGATAAGAAACTGCTGATGTGGGCTATGGCAGGTCCCACCTCTCACAGAGAGGTGGAAAAACCTTTCTCTTAATGGTGGAATATAAAACTGGAGAATCCAGTCCTCATTTATAGGGCCCCAACGCAAAACCACCCTACAGAAGAGAAGAAAGCATATCGATGAAAGTGCTGACCTGTGCACAAGGCATGATCTGAGGCGACCTGCAGCTGCCCCCATGAAAATTTCCATGGGCTGCACCATAAAGATAAGTCACCAAGCTTTCCGAGCAGTGCCAGGCTCTTAGCAGTGGTGGGGAACCTTTTAGAGACAGTGCCCCAAACCCATTTATTTATCCCAAAGTGTCAACATGGCAATTAAACCTGAATGCCTGGCTTCTAGGGCAATGCCAGACCAGCTTGGCTCAGGATGCCAGAGGGCTCTGTGTTCCTGATGTGGCATGGGGGCTATAGGTTCACTGCACTGAGGAACGGCTTCTTGAGAGTGCTGGTTTCACAGGGCCACTGCTTTGCACTGCTTGTTAAACAGAAATCAAAAACATCCTTCACATAGAGATTATCAATGATAAAACATGTTAAAATCATATTTCTTAATAAGTTTGTTTTGCACTTCAGGATATTCACTAGGAAAATCATAATAATTTTCTTAAGATAGAAAAATAAAACCTATATAGTGAGTCCGAAACTTAGAAACATTCAAGTTGTGGACTTTCACAGATATGAATGGACCTCGCATTACTAAATTTCACAGACATGAACAAATTGCCAAAGCCACTCCCACATGTGCTGGACGCCGTCCTGTGCTCAGGGTACAGCATGACGGTGGACTGCAGTGCAGTGCTCAGTCAGGGCCTGGATGTCCAGAGCAAGAGGAAAAGCAGTGGTGATGTGGAGGGGGTTGCTCGGAGGCACGAAGCTGCCGCACTGGGCTTAGAAATGGATCCAACACAGGAATGTTCTTGCGAATGGAACTGGTTCATAAACTGGGAATTTACTGTCTTTGTATTACCTAGAAATGATCACTGTCGCCATTTACACTACATCTGTGTGCACTATTTCAAAGGAATCGGGGCATCCTAGGTAGAGGATCCACTCTTACGCACAGATCGTCTACCCACCAGACGTCTGACTGACTCACACCAAAGCTCAGCTGAGCTCTTTCAAGAGACACACAGCTGCCATGTAGCAGCGGCTCATCCTGTCAGTTCGTACTGTGCTCATTTATTCCACACCAGGGGCTAGGGAGGGCTCCTTTCTTTTTATTGGGGCGGAATCTGTACAGCATAAAAGTTACTATTTTAACCACGTGTAAGTGCATATAGCCCAGTGGCCCTAGGTACAGTCATCACGTGACCCAATTATCATCCTTCATCCCCAGAATGTCCTCATCACCCCCCCAGGAGCTCTATGTCATTAAATAACTCCCTGCTCTCCACCCTGCCAGCCCTGCTAGCCAGCATCTATTTTAAGAACTCCACATAAATGGAGTGGAAACTTTTGTCCCTTAATGTAAACACAATTCTGACCCTTGCTGTTTATCACTCTCCAAAGAGCCCCCAACTTGCAAACAAGTTTTACAAAAGGTCAGGGAGACCCCTTGTAAGTCTGCTTTGTTCCCAAGTCTGACAGTACACCTGTGAAAGTTTGCAATGTGAATGTTTGCAAGTTGGAGATTTATTGTAGCCTATTACAAGCATTTTTTTTGCTATTAATTATTCTTTTAAGACTCCATTTTACCCAGTATATACAACATTATGTCTATGTCACAATTAATTTAACCATTCCTCTACTGTTATTTAGATCATTCCAATTTTCTTTTATTATGTAGAATGCTGGTGTGTATTTTCCTCCATAAGTCTGTCCAAATTACCAACTATATTCTTAGAACGGACTTCTCCAATAGCATTACTTGGTTTAAAAAAAGGGACATAAACTATTCATAAGTAATTTCATCAGTTTTGAAAAATTCAACACCAGACTCGGTTCTCTAGCACAGTAAATCTCATCTTCTCACTCCCTTGGTCTGACTGAGGTGGCTCCCAGCTGAACTCCCTCCCAGGCAACGTGAGGCTCGGCAGGCTGAACAGTACCGCTAGGAGGTTAGGTGGCTATGTACTTTACTTTGCAGCTTAGACTAGTCACCCCATTTATAAAAGAATCATCTGTATCTTGTTTTTTAATTTTTATATTATGAGCTCCCCTTCCATACTTAAAAGAAAACTGGACTGCTCCATCCAAAGGTATGTTCTGGTCACAGAATGCAATCATCCCAGGATCAGGGCTGATGATCTCTGGCCATTCTGGAAAAACCCCAAGTTTGATTTCCAGTTTTCCTCCTTAATAGACTTTTTTTTAAAAGGAAACACACACACACACCCCAATCTCTATACCCCAAGTGCTGTGGTTGCCACTGTTGGGCTGGAGCAACACTGACAGTGCTCCCCCACGCAGCTCAAGTTTCTATCACTAGTAACACCTGGCCAAGTCCCTGCCACAGGCCCATATCCAGATTTTACCCACTTGTCATCCTGTCAAATAGCACTGACACCTCCCAGTGGATTGCTGAAGGCCGAATGCTGTGTCTGTGTGCACGTTCCCTCCCTTCAGCCATAGTCCTAGAGAGACTGTAGTGCCTGGAAAAGACACTAAAAACCTAGAGAGGTTTTACTACTCTAAAAGTTACTATGGCATTAGGATGCAGAAGGTATATTTATAAGAGTCAATCTTTATCCTATTAGAAATAGGTGGGATTCTGGCATGCAAAAGCTTTAAAGGCATATAATACACAAATGTGTTTTTGGAAAATAATTTTCTGGTTTTTTGAAGTGAGGAAGCATCATGAAAGCTGAATACAAGAAACAGAAGTGACACTAGGCCAACCTGCCCAAAAGGGCCTGCAGAGGAGGGATGCGGGAGGCAGAAAGGGTAGCGGGCCCAGGGGAGGCCGTGCTAGAGTGCTGGCGAGAAGTTCTCTGCAACCTTGAAACTGAGGGTGTGAAGGAAACTCAATTACCCATTCAGAGGAGGACTCCCTTCTCTGACACATACCAAACATGTCCTCTGGGACTGGGGATGGGGCTTAGTGCTAGAGCTCTTGCCTGGCATGCACAAGGCCCTGGGTTCGCCCTCCACCACAACTACCCCCATACACCCACTTACCCTCCCATCTACACAGAAGACCCAGTCCTTTTAGAATCCTTTCTTTCCCAAGATTCAGATCCAGCAGGGACCATTCACAGGCAAGATGCGGGGAGTGGGATTGTGTCCATGATTCACCCTCTCAAGCACCAACTATTTCCATGGTTTCCTCTTATGATTAACCAAAGGCCTCATGTCTCCCCCTCCACACAATGAAATGAATGACAGGATCCTGACTGAAGACCACATGTGGGGACAGTAATAATCTATGCCAGTGGTGGCGAACCTATGGCATGCACACTACTGTGGTTTTCTTAAGATAGAAGATGTGCCAGGGAGATAGCTCAGTAGAATAAGTGCTTGCCTGGTGGGCACAGGGTCCTGAGTTCTCCCTGGTATTGTCCCCCACCAAAAAAAAAAATCCTTAAAAAAAAAAAGACAGAAGATGTTTACTGCATGAGTCATTTTTTTCTAAACTAAAGCCTCAACACTCAAGTTGAATGGCTGAGTTACTTTGCAATAAATAAGTGGTCTTGGGTTGCACTCGGTCTCTGAAGTCTCCCATCAGTAATCTCTACATTAAAGCTTGTGCAACGTTTGCCTACACGTGTGTGTGTCACCACTGTTTCAGTGTTTAAGGCGCTTGCTTCAACACCTTGACTTTATTTGGGTCCCATAATCACCCAGGCTATGCACCAACTGTGTTGAATGGTGTGGCAAAGCAGACAGCACTTAGCAGAGTACCCTTTCTCTGCTTCCTGGGAGTGTTCTGGACTCCGAATAATGATCCCAAGTGTAAGGGCCCATCAGAAGAGGAGCTGCCAAGAGGAAATCTTCCAAGTCTGATTCCTGGAAGTGACAGATTATGTACTAATACTTACACAGGGAATGTGTAGGTTTAGAGTTTCTAATATGTATTTCCTTTTACCTCTTCCTTTTGGTCCTTTCCCTCTATCCTTTTTAAAGGTATCCAAATTACATTAGTGAAACTTATGATTAGGCCAAAGAGCTAGACAATAATGACTAGCTACTACCAAAAACAATCACCACTAGAGTTCCAAAACCTTACCTACATGTATTAGAGGCTGAGTACCATGCTAACTGCTTTACACTTTACATACCAATAATCCCAACAATAAACCTAGCATTTATATATATATATATATTTTTTTTTTTTTTTNCTAGCATTTATATATATATATATATTTTTTTTTTTTTGCCCCCTTGCCCAGGATCACATGGCTAGTTAGCTGAGCAAAGCAGCACTGCAGGTCTCTTTGCCACACAGGTGACCCTTCCAATCTTGAGGAAGGGACTCAATAGCAGCCCTGACCGCAGCAGAGCTGGCTGCATCTTCCTGTTATTTTTCCTGCAGACATAAAGCAAAAGCATCCAGGACTTGAATGCCTTACATGAGAATAAGAGAAAAATTCCATCTATACAGAACAGAGCCTCCCCTTTTACAGCAGGGGCTAAAATGCACAGGGGGAATGAAATATTTTATGTATCAATAAAAATTTATGTACTGAAACAAAGAAAGGCTTGAGGTGAATTCCTCTATCATGGTTTCCAAAATAAATGTCAGTCCTAAAACCTAAGAAAAGAAAAGATGAAAACGATGTATGCATAAGCAGGGTGTTGGTAGGCCCTCAAGGGACAGCCCTGTGCTGGCAGAGGCCCCCAGGCCATGATGCACCAGGACCTCCCTTGGGTGACAGCGAGCGGGACTTCCACGGTGAAGTCAGGCCGATGACCACCTGGTGCTCCACAAATCTATGGAATCTTGTTACAGCCTGGTTTCCTCATCAATAACAGAAAGATATCACTGGAATGGGTTGAAGTACTTTCAAAAGAAGTGGAGGACAGAATGGAAAAGCAAGGCCACTGCCTGGCAGCTGCTGAGTGTTGCATGAACTGTGACTGGATTTAATTTTTATCCACATAGGGGATAACAGGAGCCCAAACCCATGGAAAAAGTGAGCCTTGGAATTACAACTGGTAAAGACAAGGCTGAGACACCCAGAGCCCAGATTAGGAAGGAAGATGTGCAAAAGCTGAACAACTTACACGGCATGTGAACTACACAAAATGAGCAGGCATGTTGTCCTAGCTGAGACATGCACCTACTAAGTTTCTTAGCCACGTGTTCACGTATTCCAACAGGGCTAATAAACAGACATCTGGGGTGAGGAGGGGGACTTCATTCAACAGAAAATGTGTGAGCATCTTTTGTGCTCAAGGGACAGGGAGAAAAGTAGTGAGAAAAAGCTGATGGGGACTTTCACTTCAGGTTCCTCTCTGGAGGAAAATGGAGACATATTAAATTTTTAAAAAATGAGTAAGAGCCCTGAGGACCACAGGATAGATAAAGCCAGAAACACTTAGTGGAGATTAACACACTATATAGCTATCCTGCAAGCTCCATGATGCCTCAAGAGGGGAGGGATCTAAAATTAAATTCTGACAACAAGAGAATGGAAAGGACCCAGAATAGGTGAGTTGGGAAAAAGGGGAAAGACACACATTCTAAGGAGATTCAAATATATATATATATATATATATATATATATATATATACATACATATATATAATAAAAATTAAACATGTTCATGCAGAAACTATGAGGTGATAAAGTTGAAAATAATAAAAATCTAAGGTTATATACTTCAAAGATAATAAGTAACATTTTGGTATATTTCTTTGGAGGTTTTTCTTTTGCATATTTCTGTTTTACACATAATTGAGAGCATATGATATATACAATATTGAACCAGATTTTTCATTTATTATATTGCACCACTAAATAGTCTTTGAAAACATGATTTTAATAATTGTATAAATAATTCATTTCACCTTCTTTCTAGCTTTACTCATAGTGTTCAACGTATAGAACATGGACACAAAGAATCACAAAGCTGGCACTGGCCATGTGGCATTTGGGCACAGTGTTTTCACACCTGAGAGAAGCATTTCAAATGGGACACTGCTCCAAAAATTTCATCCTGAGAGTGTCCTGGAGGAAAAGCATTCAGAAAACCACTTATGGGCATTAAGTCATTTTTCCCCATGACTCAAGAATAAGGATTGCTTTGTTTGGGCTTGAGAAGCCTTTAGGAGGGACCTGAAAGTTCTCTACAAATACACGAAGAGCTGTAACTGGCAAAAAGAATAGATTTATTCAGTTTTGCTCTAGAGAATAAGAAACAAGACTGACTTTTAGGTGCTGCAAAGAACAGATTACACATAGTGCCACTATTGTTTTGCTGATTATTGTAGCAAAAGCTAAGGTGCACCACTTGTCAATTACAGTGTCCCACAATGGATTTGACAAACAACTGCCACTGTCATAATAGAGGAAACTTCCCTGGTGGGTGGGACTCTGAGGATGGCTCCAATGAGCCAGGAAGAGGGGAAGGACACTGGCACATTGCCCCTCAACCTGTCTGACCTATGTACCAACCCTGAACTGGGCAACAGTGACTCACATCTTCCAGGCAAAAGATGTCTTGGCCAAGATTCTCCATTCAATAGCCAGTCTGTGCCTCAGAGGAAATATGGGAGGGCTGGGACTAAGGTTGCTACATTTCTTAGGCCCCAGTCTATCTATCAGTCTTATTCTTTCCCACAGCACTGGGAACAGACATAGACACAGTTAGCTTTTCTCTTAATCTATTCACAGCCACTCTCTGCTGCACTTCTTTAGCTCTTTAAAATGTCAGCTTCCTCTTTACTCAATGAAAGGGATCCCTCTGGATCAACACTTAAAAAGACCTGCTAATGTAGCAGCACTGTACAATATTGAGGTGCATCGAAGGTGTTTTTAACTTTTATCAACTGGATGATGCAGCTATGTGCGAAGCAAAAAAGCACACAAAGGATGAGGGAGAGGGGTGTAGGTTTCAGCCTCATGCTGTGGAAACAGCTTTTTACAAAGCTTTTGTGCTAAAATGTACAAGTTCAAAAAGACATCATAGTATGTAGAAAAATATGTCAAGTGCTAATTACTCCTGGGCTGGGGCCTAAAAATAGCTTAGTTCCGTTGTTTCCAAATGAAACTGCAATATGCAAAATAACATGCTATGTCTGGTAGTGTGGGCTGTGGGCCCAAACAAACTGCCAATCCCAGATGACCCATCTAACCCAAGATGCCGTAGCAAGGGCTCCCCTGGACGGCTGGGCCAGGCCTCGTTTCAGGACTTACAGTCAGAGGGAACTACAGACCACCACCGCTTCCCCTGGGCAGAACAGGCAATGTCCAAGCCATTCCTGGGCTACTGGCTCCACCTGAGAGAGTGCCGGTGAGCAACACCTCACCAAGAACCAGTAAGAATTTAACTTTTCCTTTCCCAGCCCACAGTGCAGGATTTTGAGAAAAGAATGACAACTGGAAAGGATATGATTATTTTTTAAAATTTTTGTTGTCAGTTTTTGAGAAGGTCTCGCTGTGCAGTTTGGGCTGGCCTTGCACTCACCATGTCACCCAGGCTGGCCCTGAGCTTGAGGCCCTCCTTGTGCCACAGCTGCTCCAGTGCTAGGATTACAGGCATATACATCACCATGTTCCACACAAGTGGGGAGGATTTTCAATAGGACATTAAAAAGATTCAGGATTGGGTGAGGGCAAATCAAAGAAACTGTGAGAATATGATTAAAAGAAAACTCAGTTTGCAAGATGTTAAGTCCAGAAACAGGAGTCCTGAAGAAAGTAATCCAGAATTGCCTTGAAGTTGTACATGTGTTGGTGAGTATAACAAATAAGTGATCAAATAAAATGTGAGCGGCTCCAAACAATAACGTCAGCTGCTGTTTCTATCCCTGTGGAGTAACATGGCCTTCCTTTCAGAGTAATTGCAAATACATAAACCAATCATGTTCGTAACAGTCTGTCTTATAAAGAACAGACTATGTAATTACTACCAGCAAATTTCAACAGACTATTCTGTCACAAAGAGTAGACAGATACATAGGATAGTTGAGGACAGAACAATGAATCGATCTATTTACCAAACACTATTACCCTTAAAGTGAAGTCAGAAATCCCCCAAGCAATTCTTGTATTGTCAAAAGACTGTCAAAGCTAAATAATCTTAATGTGAAATTAAGGAGCATTTAGCTATTTGTAGATTCACAGACAATAAAAATGAAAATGATATGTAGATAACACACTACTGCCTGATTTAACCAAACAAGGGCTTTTAATCCACAAAGGATTAAAAACACATAAAAGGAGGGCTGTGAATTGAATTTTGCAAATGTACTCAAGCCTGGACTGTCTGTGTAATGGTTTAACTCAGCAGGGTTTAGGGTCCTTATTTTTTTGTTGTTTGTTTTTTTGGTTTTTGGTACTAGAAATCGATTTCACAGCCTTGTACTTACCAGGCAGGTGCTCTGCTTTTGAGCTATATCCCAGACCCATGGCCTTTACTTTGTAAACATCCTCATCCTGTGCAAGACTAGGGCAGAGAGATGGTGTTCTACCTGCCCTGGGGGATGGTAGCTTGCTTACAATATAAGGGAGGCAAAGAGGCTCCCAGGTTCCCTTTTTACTCTTGCTTTTGCTGTCACCGCATTGAGGGGTTGCCCCTGTGTCACGACACCCTGCCTTGGAGCCAAATGATTATAGACTGAAACCCCCACACACTGTGAGCTAAATAAACCTTTTCTTCCTTAATTTTGGGAGTCAGGTATTTTATCTCACCAAGAGACAAGTAACTAAGCCTGGTTCAGAATTACCTGCAGGATAATAGCATGGCTTTTTTTCTGATAATTAATGAACCTTTGAAGTTGGGACTTCTCTGTTCTTTTCATGCCAGACATTAGTCTCTATTTAAAGCCTAACTCTGGCTAACATCTAACTTGGTCAATTAATACTGAGTAGTCAGTCAATTAAAACTTTGTGATACAATCTTTTGTTATTCTAACAATAGCAGCAACAACAACAAAAAAACCTAACAAGGTTTGTTAGCATTCTCAGCTACTTTCTTAAAACAAACACCAATGGATCTGAACGGCTGTAGACTTGCATATAGTAAGACTTGGGAATCAAACAAAAAGCAGGGGAACCTCAAGGAACATGGGCATCTAAAGTGGGGTTGGCAGGGGCAAGATGTAGCTGGAATAGCTGAGACTAGCTTTTATAATCAGACTGGGAAGAAGACATCAAGAAAGTAACAACTACTAACAAACCATGCTTGGCAAACCAGGGTCTTGGGCTGACCTTACTAAATAACAGCAACTACACTAGATGGGGAAAGGGAGCTAAGAGGAAGAAATTCCAACATAGCCCAATCTGGTCTATTATCTTGTCTTTGCAACGTAGTTTCCTCCAAACTTCCTTAGGAGAATTCTCATCTTTCACTTGGTGTAGCAAGCCAGACCCTTGGAGTGATCTTCATTAACTTTTTCTTTCCTTAGTGCCCTCTGTCAGTCTATTGCCAGACATTCCAAACTCTGCTTCCTTTGTGTATTTTAGATCTTTCCACTGCCCCCAGCACCTAAGTGCCATCAGCTCTCCTCTGACTTGCTGCAGTGTTCTCCTAACTGGCCTCCCAGTAACTAAGTACTCTGGTGCACACTCCAATTCTTCACCTTCAATGAAGATATCTCGTAACAAGTATCTCACGGTTGACATGCACTCAAGACTACCAATGTGATCCCAACATCTGCCCAGGGCACTCCTTCTTCAGGCTCACCATCCCCCTTCTTCCATAGATGTTTTTTCCTTCCCTGGAATTTTTTTTTTTTAATTTTATTTGTGTGTGTGTGTGTGTGTGTGTGTGTGTGTGGCCAGCTC
>NDGN011315081.1:0-15776 GCA_002564285.1 Tympanoctomys barrerae | reverse complement strand
GCACACTCATCCCAGCTGGAATGGGACTATCTGGGCCTAGCTGGATCGCGGCAGAAGTTCCTAGTCGGCCGACCTGAGGAAGTTTTGCAGAAGTTTTGTGTATATCTTTATTCTCCTAATAAAAATAATTACTAAAAATTCTTTGAGTGAAATAATTATAATAGCATTTTACTGGCCAAAATAAAGTAGAAAATTATAATAATTATAGTATTCACTTGAATAGTTTAACCCCACCTTCTACCTTCAAAAAATAAATGTGATGACAAGCACACAAACATAAATACTTTAATTTAGACCTAATCATAAAACATTCTAGATAACAGATACTTTAAGTGATTATTTCTTGGTTTTGTCCTAATAGTAGTTAATGTTATTTTAAAGATGAACTAAATTTTTTCTGTTTGTAAAGCATTTCTATAAAGACCAGAAGAAGCTAGTGGTTAAATTCAACAAACACATGAATAATTAATGTGAATTCTAGATTATGCTCATATGTATTTTATTTTCTTTCCTGCAATAAGTGATCAATTTGGATTTGTTGGGAAGGCCTAGTGGGACACAAAATCTTGCTTTATGTTCTTCCTTTTCATAGTAATTGTTTGAAAGCCAACTTCTGCCATTTTTGCATCAAAACTGTTATGAGAATACAAACTGTTCCTCCCTATATTTCTATAGTTTCTTCTTGTTATATAACCAGTACTGGCTTTTTGGTAACTTTCTTATGTTTGTCTGAATGAAAACAGGCAGAACTAAACATGAGGGGAAATGATGATTTTGGTGTGCTATAGCATTGACTTGAACAAATTTTCTTTCTTTCTTTCTTTCTTTCTTTCTTTCTTTCTTTCTTTCTTTCTCTATTTTTCTCTCTCTCTCTCTCTCTCTCTCTTTCTTTCTTTTTTGTATTTAGTGCTTGGTCTACAGGATCTCACTATACAGATTGGACTTGTAGTGATTCTCTTGTTTTCAGCTCCCCAAGCACTGGTATTACAGGCATGCGCCACCATGCCAAGTCTCAATTGCTGTCTCAGTGTGCCCTGGGGGCGGGGCCAGCACGCAGGCCAGACCTTTGACCCCTGCGCCTGCTAAGCAGGAGCTGTAATCCGCTGAGCTGTCTGGCTGGTCCTTTGAATGAATATTCTAAATAAATCTTACACTAAAGGTACAGGTTTTACGTTGGTGGCTCCCATCTTGGGGGCTTCCTGCTGAAACCCACACCGTGTACTTTATGCCTCAGTTCATCTCTGTCCTTCATTCTGATCATTCCAGAAATGCACATAGTAAGATCAAGCCTCCCTTTCTTCTCATCATGGTGATTTTCAGACCTCAGAAAATCTGTCGCACATTAGAAGTCCTAGCTTTCTAGCAGCTTGAGCTTATTCTGGCTTCAAGCTGTGAGCAGCATGTTAAACACTCTCAAGGCATCAAGTTCTTGTCTGTCTGGAAGCACAAGAGAGATCTTCCTAATATCTCAAGTGTCCTTTCATGTATTCCTTCTCCTCTAATTGTCCACTCCTCAAGAAATCAGAAAAATTTTAAGCAAGTTTGTGTACTTTTTGGCTTAGTTCTACAAATTTCCCTTTTCCTTTCCCCAAATGTTAGCACCCTCTATCCTTATTATGTTCCAGGACTGTGTCACTCCCAATTTGTTTACAACTCATTACAAGGCCAAACATTTGGAAGCAAACCAATGTAAATATTGGAAGAATTCCTGGTTTTATTCAAGATACACTGACTTAATCTTCACGAACTCAAGGCATGCATTTGACAATTTTCTTTTTTCTTTTTCTATTTAAATGTTCTCTTTCTCTTTGTGTCTCTGTCTTTGTCTCTCTAAATAGATAGATAGATAGATAGATAGATAGATAGATAAAATAGGAGGGCCTGTGTTCAAGAAGGTAGGATCAAAATAAAAGTAGAATGACATCTCTAAAAAGAATCATAAGAGCATATTACTTCTAAACTTCACTAATTTCAGAACAATAAGTCTATAAGACTTACAAGTATTTCTGATAATAACTCTTCCATTTGCTTCTTCTCTATTTAAATCCTATTTACTCTTCAAGGCAATCCTGGATTTTCACCTCTAAAAATCACACTACTTTAGTGGCACTGGTGCTAACTGGCCTTGCCTCTCTAACTGCTGATGCCTTCAGGAAAGGAATCAGCATAGCTCATTCTTCTACTGGGTTTAAATCCAATGACACAAGCACATATCCTTTGGTGAGGAAACTTAGAACAACATTCTCTATCTGGAGGAATAAGAGTCTCCCATTGTATCCAAGAGTCCTAACTGGCATACTGTAATCATTCTCTTTGTGGACATGGACATCAATTTGAACTTATCAATTCCACCGGAAATTCAATTCAGATATCTTCATGAAGTAACATTTTCAACACTATTTCTCACATATTTTTGAAAGAATGAGACAACCCCAAGATTGTGCCAGTTCCTGCATCCAGCTCATGGGGTGTTCCATGTAGCTGCTGTCATCTAGGCTGTACTAAAATTTCCAGACCAGCTATCATAGGCAGTAGGAGAGGTAACATGCAAAAGAAGACTGTATGATAGATAGCAAGAATCACAGATCCAAATCCATATAGTGTTTGTGGATGTAGAGGAAGCAAATAATGTGTATGGATATAGGTGAATCAGATTAAGGTGCTAATTAGCTCCATACCCGCTCTTAGCATCAAAATTTTATTGGGGATCAGTGGGGACACTGATGATCTACAGAATTTATAGACCATGCAGTAGGTTTGATGGATTCCAGCTGACCATCCCCAGGCAAGAATGTAGGCCCACTGTTGTAAAATAATCAACATTTTCAAAGGAAACCATAAACTGATTTTCATGAGACATCTTCTGATTTTTAATAATGACTACTAAAATTCAAATCACTACAGACAGGAAAGGCCAAAAACATTTACAGGTAATTTATTTCAAGTGTGATAATGCCATAAACTAGGATTCCATGGATCTCTTTTCTGAAATCAAAAATCACCATTCGACAGTCAGTGCTGTCCGTCCACAGAGTGTGAGGGAAAGGAAGAAATGATTTCCACAAAGTTTTCTTTCCAGTCTGAAAAGAAAAATTAAAATTTTGGAAGATCTTAGAGTTGGATTTTTCAGAAATTCTGAAGAAGGGCATAAGAATCTGTAAAAGAGTCCTCATTCTTAGCTTAAAGTGCCTGCTGATGAGAGATGGATAAAATGTGGTCCTACAATGTCTTAGTCTGTTTCACATAACTGCTACAAAATATCCCAGACTGAGTTATTTATAAAGATTATTTCCTACTATTCTGTAGCCTGGAAAGTCTGTGATCTGGTGAAGGTCTTCTTACTATGTTCTGTGCTAGCACAAGATGCTACATGGTAAGACAGCAAGCGAAAGAGAAAAGAGGGCTGGGCTGGATTTCACAACTAAATTACTCTTGGAATCACTGGTCCACTCTCCTGATGACACTAACCCATGGTCAGATTATTTCTCCCTGGGCCCCACTTCTTAACACTGTTGTAATGGTGAGTAACTGTCAAACATGTGAACTTTTGGGGACACAAGCAGCCCATAGTAGAGTGTTGGTTTCTCACTTATCAGAGAAGGGTAGATACGTTTATTTGTCATCACTTACCCCTCAGTAGTTATGAAATGAGGAACTGCAGACTGCTTGTAGTATTAAAAGTGTAGGCCAGAGAAACCAGTTTTCATGAGGCTAGTGGTAAACTGAGGTGGATTTAACATCCGTAGGCTTTAAGCTGAGGCCTAAGTCCATAGAGTTTTGATAAGACACTGAGCATCTAGACCATGATTAGCATTCTATTTAATTATTTGATTGACACAAGCATTGTTTATCGGTACAAGTGATGTAAATTAACTAGTGCATTGGTTGTATTGGTGAAGGAAGTACATTTTGGCCCTTTAAGCCACAGACATCCTAAGAAGGCAGACAGGAGTTGCTTTAGTTTGCTTGCTTTGTGTAATGAGAACTCAGAAGAGGTGTTCCTGTTCTCCTAAGGGTCAACGTTGTGTTTCTGTGGCCACCTGTGTTAATCAGACCCCTCCCCTAAGTGGCAGTGGTAACAAGCAATGTACACAGTGAAGTCCCTAAGGGATACATTCTCAGTGGAGTCTCTCCCTTCACAATAGCTGACAGACTCAGAAAGCAATTCAGCTATGTCAGGGTGCCTCTTGGAGGTTAGTAGGTGCTGTCCTGCACTCATCTGTCACATTAGCAAGAGCCCAGAACAGCACACAGCAATTTCTGGCAGACTGGGGTTATCACTGGAGCCAGATCCTCAGATTTAGCACCCAGGGAAAACAAACCTTGGCTCTCTCTCCTTTCATGTTTGAACTATGCATTCCTTGCATGCCTTGGTGGTAAACCAGGGCACTTTGTGAAATTAAACTGAGTAATCAACCAAACCCCACATACACTCACTTCCCATGGTGAAGAAAGAGGCACTGTATGATACTACCTCATCAATCCAGGAGCAGTAGTCAAGCCAAGAGGCAGGGAGAAGGAATTCTTGACAATTGCCTGATAGTTGCAGTGCCTTGACTTGCATTTTTGAACCCATGAATCATCCTGGTATTAACCAGATTTTAAGCATCTATTTTCTTCATGGTTGCCTGGATAATTTAGGAGTTATTATTAGGTGATTAAAAATTTTTCCATGCAAGATGGTACATGCCTGTAACCCTAGAACTCAGGAGGCTGGGGCAGGAGGATTGCTGGGAGATCAAGGACAGCCTGGGTTATGTAATGAACTTAAGGCCATTCAAGACCCTGTCTCAAAAAAAAAAAAAAGATTTTGATGATAATCGCAAAAAAAACATGAAGCCAAAGCATTTTAAATGATGCAATTTATAAAATGGTAAAACTCAGAATATGTCTTGAAAAATCTACTTTGTTTGAAAGAAACACACTGAACACTTTTCACCTGTATTTTTTGTATTTTTATTATCTAAATTGGCACCTATAAGTTAAATGTCAGAACTCACATCAGACAATCTCTTATTGACATCTATCTGAACCTCTTCCATGTGGCTTGTCCAGGGTTGGCATGGCCTTTGGACAAGAGAAGGATGAGATTATGCACTCCTTGAGCCAATTCTAGTCCATCCTTGCTGGACCTGGGGATATTTAGTGATAAATTAACCTCTTTCTTTGAGGTACCTCATGCCTAATGGAGAAGGCCACCTGTGACATAAACAAAGTGTTACAGAGCTCAAAAAAGAAGTCACAGAGGAGAGGTTTACTGAAAAGAGGCTGGCCAAGTGAGTCTGAATTTCTTTTGCCCCATCCTTTTCTATTTTAAACTGAGGTTTATATAGAAGATGGAAAGAAATGACAATTAATACATGTTTATTAAACATTTTTTTAGTGTAGGATACTATGCCAACAATTTTACACACCCAATGGCATTTTTAATAAAATGAAATAAGTAAAAAGGAATTTAGCTAAATAAATACTGTATATATATATATATATATATATGATAAAAGTAACAACAAATTATAATAAAATAAAATAAAATTTGTTATTTTTTTCATTTAATCACATCAAAATGTTTTCAGAAAATTTTCATGGCTTAATTGTGCTTCCTGCAGAGCACATATTTCATCTGTGCATAGACTATTTCATGAAGAGATGTCACAGGACAAGGACCTCTGTCAGTATGTCCCTCTCATCACTGAGACTATGCCAAGCTGTGCATTTGCTGTATTTCTAATGCTGTCAGAAAATTGGTTGATCTTGTTTGTTTCCTTGTCTCATCTGTGGACCTGCCACATTTTAACAGAAGGGGAGAAAAGGAAATGTGTATTTCTCTGGACTATTTAGGCACAAGGCTCAGAGTCCATGTGTCACTGGGGGTAAGTAGGATCACTGAAAGCGTCTCTCTTCTTAATTGTTACCACACAGCCTTGTCCCATGAGGGAGAATGAGAAACAGTGAAGGGTGAGCGATGGCGCTACGTGGCAGAGGGACTCAGCCTGGGTGTGCCACAGCAGGTCACACGGAGATTTCAGTGTCATGCTTGCTCTTCTGAGGCATTATCCAACCTTCATGCTACTGTGGTAAAATGCGACCAAGTAAATTCTGAAATTTCTTGGGAACAGTTGTTGCTCTGCAGCCCATTCATACCCCTGGTACTTACAAGAGGTGTAAACACATAATTTTGAAAGCTCCAGAGAAAGGTGCTTGTCCTGAGCATGAGATAGCCACTGTGGTCACCTATGTTTTTATTTTGTTTTCCTTTAATATTTCTATGTGTAAAGAACTCAACCTTTCAATCATTGTTTCATTCTTCCACCCAGTATGCTTAAGCACCTCATATCCCGGGAGTACTGGCATGTGGCTTTTTGTATCTCTAGCCACTGCAGTGCCTATAGCATATTAGTAACTTCATAAGTACCCAAAGAACACACTCATTTACCAACCACAGCCTGTGCTGCTCAGCAACAAGAGCAAATGCAGCAAAGTGGACACAGCTTGGTTCAGCGGTTTTCCACAAAGACCACAAAAGTGTTGTAGGGACTGGGTGAAGAACTGGATAGGAGGCAGTATACTCGGAGTCTCTGGTGATTTAGTTTGCTTACATCAACTTGTTTGGCTTTCTGTTTGCATATGGAGTTAGTAAGCCGCATTCCTCCATGTGTCTAGGTGGATCATGGAAGCATAACTGTAGATACTACGGGTCCCCAGCTCCCTCCTTCTTGGCATTGTTCTCATTCTTTGCTTCCTGGCTTCCATGAACAAAGCAACTTTGCTCTACCATGTCCTTGACACCTTAGAGCCAGCCCTGCCATCTATGGGCTGAGTATGCAGATTGGACTCATAGTGATCCTATTGTTTTCAGCCTCCCAAGTGCTAGAATTACAGGCCTACACCAACATGCCCAGTCTCGGTCTGCTCCTGGGGTGGGGCCAGCACAGCACACCAGGGACCAAACCCCAGTCTCTGTGCCTGCCTAAGCAGGCCCATTTTTTTTTAAAATTAATTTTGAAAAAATTTGGAGAACTGAGTTAAAGAAAGCTTGAAGATTGTAAACAGCACCTGCTAGGTGAGTATGGTCAGATTTCAGAAGACCATGATTCGGATAGAAATGAAGATGGGAAAGGGCAGGCTCAGGATATTTCAATTGGGAATGAAGAACTTAGCGCAAAATAAACTAGAAGGCATGTATGTTACACTCTGTTAAAGAAAAAAGAAGTCTTTATTTTATTGATATCCCAAGACTTTGCAGGAGACTGAGTTTAATGGTGGTGGATTAGTCAATCTGATGGAGGAAATATCAAGATAGCCCAACATTCAGAGTCTGGCATAGGTAGTGCTGCCTGCTTTCCACTCAGTTTATAGTGAGAACTGGAGGAAAAAAGCACAGCAGAGAAATTTTCAATCTTAATGAATTGCGTAGAAGATGCCATTTATAAAGTTGTTGCCAAAAGAATTATGATTGATAATGAGATTAATGCTGTTAAAATGGAACCAAGTACTTTTGACAGTAAAATGAAAAGTATGACTTGGGGAATTCTCAGAATAAGCAAGATCCCACTAATTAAAGGCTCATAGGTAGAAAAATGTGAGTTTTTACTTGAGAAGAGAGAGCCTGGGCCTCTTACTCAAGAAGTACCTCCTCTTTGGGATTCATTTCATTATACTCAGCTATTGAGGCATTTAGAGCCATGGTCCAAAGGGTCCTGACCATTGCTTTTGCTGAAGGAAACCTTTATGTCATCCATATGATGTTGATTTTACTAGCATGAAGAATGGAAGAGCTGAAAGTCATGAAGACTTCTACCCAGATTTAAAAGAAAGGCAATGTGTCCACAGGAACAGAATTTTCCATGTCTTTTAAAAATGTTCTGGACATGGAAGCATAGGATTTAATGTTTTCCCTGCTTGATTCCAGTCTTTCTTTAATCATATTCTTGTCTATTCTCCCATCCCTTCCTTTAAGAATGGTAATATTTAACCTGTGCTTTGGTACTATGTAACTTGCTTTTGATTTTTTCAGACATTCACAGCTAAGAGTTTGCTTTGAGCCTCAAAGAACATTTTGACTTGAGTTTCTCAGCAATTATGAAACTGTGAGGCTTTGAAGAAGGATTACTGTGTTTCAGTTATAGGTGTGAGAGTGGAATCATGTTAGATGCAATTAAGACCTTGCGTTTCTTTGGAGATTAAATACAGTTTAAAGAGATGTGTTTATGTGTTAATTTGACAAGGTATGAAATGTGAAAATTTGACTTTTGTCAACCTGGCTGGCTTAGGAGCCATCTAGGGGATTAAGAAAACACCTATCTGAATGTGACTGGGAGGTCATGGAAACATGACATTGGGTACAATATATGCTTCTCAGCTGGCCAATTAAGCAGCTGTTTTGTGCCGTGTACTTCCTCTATGATATTTCTTCCTTGGATTCAGTGATGTTAGACCAAATCTTCTCAAATCATGAGCCGGATTCTCTCTTCCTTTAAGTTGTAGCTGTTAGGCATTCGGTCTCACAATGGGAAAGCTGCCTTGTCCATGCCCTTAACATGTACCTCAGTAAGAACAGGTCTTCTTTGACCTTTCATAATTTTGTCCTTAGCATTGCTTTAATAAGCATGAAATTAAGTTATAGGATTTCATTTGAAGAAAAAGAAAACTGTGGGTAATATCTAAGTATTTATTATTATTTATTTATTTTACATATTTGGTGCAGGGTCTCATTAAGCATCTCGAGCTCATAGTAATCTTCCTGTTTTCAGCCTCCTAGGCACTGGGATTACAGGCATGTACCACCATGCCTGGTCTTTGTGGCCTGCTAAGCATGCATGGGGGCAGGGCCAGCATGGCCTGTGGTGCTGGGGATCAAACCCTGGTCCCTGCGCTTGCCAAGGCAAGCACTTTCTTGCTGAGCCATCTCACTGGCTCAATATCTAAGTATTAAAAGAAAAAATCATGAGCTTTTAGATGAAATAGGTTAACCATCTTCTAAGTCCCACCCTTCAATTGTTACACCATATAATATACACATAGCAAAGATTTTGAGGATCATCTGTGGTTGAGTCTTACATTATCTTGAGTCTTATAAACCGCTATCATCAGACCCAACATAATTTTTCCAACAAGTTTGAGCACACATTGTTTGGCAGTGTGCTAGGTGCTGAAGTAATAAGTAAAAACAATAGCTATTTATAGGATACATATGCTTCACTGCCTGAGTTTAAGCTTTATCACCATTATTTTTACTACCCAAATAAACTGTGTCACACACATACTCAACCAACTTTCTTTATACTGAAAGATCTCTGCTTTCATTATCATTTTTAATACTTTACTTTCTTTCATTCCATGAGCCACTTTGATCAGAGCAACTCTTTACACTGATTTAATAGCTCAGGAGCGAGCTCTCCCTTGATTGTGTTTTCCCACTAAACAGAACTGTGGAACAGTTGTAATGGCTCAAAGACAGAAGGGGACTGGGGAATATACAGTTTCTAGAGTAGCTTCTACCAACCACAATTAGAAGAGGGGTCAATTCACTGGGTTGCAGGAAAGTTTAGTTAAGTTCTGTATTGAACTGCTGAAACCAAGAAAGCCTACATTTTCCCTGCTAGTCTCAGTTACTTTTTTAGTTGCTGAGACAAATACCTGACAACCAAATTTACAGGAGGAAAAGTTCATTTAGCTCACAGTTTGTAGACATTCAGTCCCTAATCAGCTGGCCCCAAGGTAGGGTGGCACATGGTAGAGGGTAAACCACTCATGGAAGCTTAAGACAGCAAAAGCAGCAAGCAAGAAAGGGGAGAATAAACTTCTTTCTACCTCTTTCATGTAGAGTAAAGCCATTCCAACCAGTGGACTAATCCATCAGTCACACAGCCTTAATTGCTGTACTTTTACTCCAGGCATTGAACCATGAATCAATCATCACAAACTCTAGATTCAGTGACCTCAGAAAAAACCCACATCCCATGTCTATATGAAGATTTGAGGAGACATCCAGACATAAACTGTAACACTGCTGTCAGATGGTAATCTATCTACCAGAGAAACTGGATGTGAATTTGGTGTTTTTTGAGTGTTCCTGGTGAGAATGACCCAGAAAGTCAACTGTTTTGACACTTTGATCCAGGACCCCAACTATTCTTCTCTAGTACCATCCTTCAAAGTTTTTCTCAAGCTAAAATTTTCTCTTAAAACATCATCTCCATTATTTGCCATTCCCAAATGCCTTTCCTTGTGTATTTCGGCATTTGCCAAATACCCTCCCATTGATGCTGGTTGGACTTTACTGGGTATTTATTAGAGTTCAATGCAGGCTTTTTACTTATTGTTTCACTGGTTTTCCAGGGCACTGAGTAGTGAACAGGAGCTTATATTTGCTTTCTTCTGTGTCAGTACTATAAATGTCACTTATCTACTTTATTTAGGGGAAATAGTACATAGAGAATCTGGCCCTTTCAATTCATAATTAAAACCTATAAATGAATAACAACACAGGAATATTTTTTGATAAGTGCAAAGTTAGGCATTAGAAAGAGAAACCACTTAATGTTTCTTCATGGTGTTGTTTCATTCAGTATAGTTTGCTTCGAAATATTTACTACTCTGTGTGTTGTGTGTGTGTGTGTGTGTGTGTGTGTGTGTGCAGGCACACACCTGTGTATATTTCTTGCATTACCCTTGAAGTCTTTCTTTTTCAAGTAAAGTCTTTCAATTATTTATATTTTTGTTGGTGTTATCAATGCGTCTATCTTGCTTCTTTCACTTGTGTATAAATCTTGTTTTCAGCAAACCAAATATAAAAACCTATCCCTGTAGACATAATAGAAACAGCTTTCCCCTGCTTTACTTCCTTCGACAGGATGGCTGGGACATTGCAACAGAGGAACACTGTCATGACCTTTAATGTTTCTCTTTAATGAGGTGGAGTGTGGGAGGAACTGCAGAGAACTATATGCCAAATAACTCCCACTGAGAGCTCGGAACACATGAGTTCTGTAGTCTTTCAAGTTAGGTGATGCTATTCTGTTGACTATAAAATAATCTTATATTTATTTATTGCAAAAAGAGTTCTGTAAGAAATGTGACTGGGGATTTAATCTGTAGTCTAGTGCTGAGAGAAGAAAACTTTAATGAGGGTTTCTTGGTCAATTGTCTCTTCCATGCCTTCAAAATGTTTGCAGTCACACAAGGTTAAGATAATGACCATCAGGCCATTCCATTCTTCACATCTCTGATCAGAGATAAATGAGAGTATGCTTCCCTGCTGTGCAAACATCCTTTTTATTAATACTGGGTGAACAAGAATGTAAGTACATTTTGCTTCAGAGAAAACTAACAGAATTGGAAATGTGCAGCATTAAGGCTCAGAGTCCAAGATCAAGCCTTCAAAGGAGAAGTTAATAAAAAGAAAAAGTATTGCAGAAGAAGCAATAACACTGAAATGGAAATGCGCTGGCATATTGCAACTGCATTGTAACACCAGGGTATTGGCTGAGTGTGCCCAGTGGCCAGCGCAAGTATTGCTCCTGAGAAAATGGATGGTCTCAGAAATAAAGGCTGCTCCTTCCCACTGTCTCCAAGGTGTAGTATTTAATCTGAGCTCATCTCAGCTGGTAAGTTGCACTGCAGCTGCAAAGATTTGGCAATGGATCAGCTAATATCTCATAATACATTTATTACTATATGTTGAAACTTAGCTGTTAAATTATTGCCTCCCCATTTATGTCTGTTTTCCCATTACAAGTCTAACGAACGTGAGGTCAGGTTCATGCCCCATGTATTTCCACAGCACCTACCCTAATTCCATGCACATGGTAGGCATCCATATTTACATGGCAGATCTAAGGTATCACATTGTGTTCAGGGCTCAGCTGGAGCTGTGGAACAGGGCTTTGTGTGTGCACAGTCAACATGGGTTAACTTGGTGCCATGCAGTGAGGTCTACTACAATGTAAAAAGTATAGAATTGTTTTAGTGCTCTGGGGAAAAGAAAATCCCTAAAAAGTCAGTTAAATATAGTGTGACTGCCTCTAAGTAAACGTTCTTTGGAATATATATATCAATATCTACTTGTGGGTAAAAAGCTGTCTCTGTATATGCATCTAAAGTAGCCAAATACACAAATGCATAGTTGTTAAGCATTCAGGCAAAGAAACAGACGTTTCAGAGGATTATTCCAATTCTGAAAGAGTTGTCTTTCTCAGGAACAAGAGCACATGTAGCCAGTTTCTACTTTACTGCGCCAGCTTTCCTGCCCTAATGATCATCTTGGGCACTATGACAATGAGAAGGACTGCAGGCTCAGTGGATTCAGCACTGCATCCAGGCAAACAGGGGAGTAGAGAGTATGATTATTTTTTTACATTATTTTTAATTCATTTTAATGAGAAAAAAGATAAAATAGCAATGATACAGTTTCAAAACAGGCTAGTAGAACAGTTACAATAATTAATACATTGCATATTATTGTCTTTGTATTCAGAGGACAAGATGCAGACATGGTATCTGATCTAAACAATACTAGTACAAACTTTTATTCTCAGTGAACTAAGCAGCTGTATATCTATCCTAACTCATATATATATATATATATATATATATATAGCAAAAAATGATCCTTTATTTACACTTTTGTGAAGTTAGTAATGCATGATACTAGGTTGCCTAGTAACTGATAGCTAACCTTAACCAGACAGGATTTTCATCTCAGGAATGAGCTAGCTTGTTTGCTTTAGGCATGGGGCCAGGTCCCACCTAAACATATTTTATCGATTTCCTAGCTTCATGGCTCCCAATATATCCCCCTTTTGTTTTTGCTTTGTCTGAAGTGGATGTTCCACTGTGGTTAGAGAAGTTGTATTTGGAGAAGTCTTTAAAGGACCTTTTCATACTTGAAGCCAGTCTAAAGATCGCAGGTACTTGAATTCAGCAAAATAACCCAGTATAGTCCAATAGTCCATAATACTAGTGGGTTATCAGCACAACTGGCAATTGTCAGAAGTTGTTGACTTGAGCCTTCTACAGCTCAGTGGAATATAGATTTTTAATGAATACAATTCAGCCCATTTTCTACCCAGACTTTCTTGGAAGCTTCAGAAATTTCATTTCATTAGTGGCAAATGAGTTGAATCCCTCTATGGATCCATAAAAATGTATAGCTCCTGTTAAATAATACTGAACACATTACCTTTGAGCAGAAGCTCCTGTTAAGATACAAATTTGTACCTGAAACCATGGGTTTCCGTGACAAAACTTTTAACAGGCATTGGCTTTCTATGACTAAAGCGGTATGTTCGAAGTAGACCTTATAATTAGGGAAAGGTGCTATAATCAAGGGTCCATACACAAAAAGTTTGAGAGAAAAGGGACCATTTGGTGGAGAATGGATCTTGGCTCTTTTGATGTTGCAAAGTACTAATAATGTTGCCTCAGCTTGGCAGCTAGGGGTTGAAATTTGACCAATATATATTAGCAAATATAATCGATTTTAAGGTGATATATGAAAAATAAATAAACAAAAAAAAGGTAAACTTCTTAAACAGAGCTTGCTTTGCATAGGTCTGTTCTCTAAATTGGACAACATAATTCTGCCTGATCATTCTTTTTATCCATTTATCTGTGATCCCTTTGTTCCTTTTTCTCTAGTAGCCTTTTCTTTCATCTCTTTATATTATTCATTCTCTTAAAATATGCTTCTCATATAGTAAGATTTTCATGTCAAATGCCACATTTGCAAGAAAATGTTGAATTTTTAAAATACAATAAGCTGGTTGGCAGCCAGCGCGAGCACAGCGGCTCAGGACGAGCTTCTGAATTGCACTCACATCCCCCGGTGTGAAGAGAAGCACACAGGAGCCCCGCGCCTTTGTAGACTTCTGCCAGTACATGGATAAGTAACAAAATGGAGACGGACTCTCCATGAACAGTGTGATCTGCGAAGATGAGACGAAGCCCTGGGATCTGAGCGACTGTGAAACACCCCTAATGAACTCTCTCGCTCTGCTTCTTCCACGCTCCCTTCCGGAGCCAGGAGAACTACAAAGCAAGCCATGCGCTTGAAAGTACAGGGAGCAGGAGGAAGAAACACAAAAGTCCGAGGCTGAAAGGAGATTTTGAATTAGTGATGAGCTGCTGCATCCCCCATGAGGGGCGGGGCGGGGGTGGAGGTTCAATTCCTGTGGAAAGTGTTTTATTAAACTCAGGACACTCCTTTCCAGTGGCCTTCGTTAACTTTCTGTTTTGTTAATCTGGTTCCTGGAAATAAACAGATCGAATTTTCTATTTATCTACATGTTATGTAAACAGCTACTGCAGGCCAGGGAGGCAAACAGCAGGGTTATATTTGAAAAGTCTTGTAGTTATATTGAATCTGACAAAACACTCGTTGGTCACATTTTAGTGGCTTACAAAACATGTGAGCTTGAGGAAGGTGGGGTGGAAAGAAACACATTCCAAGCGAAAGATATGGCTCTAGTCTCTCTCTCTCTCTCTCTCTCTCTCTCTCTCTCTCTCTCTCTTCCCCCCTCCACTCTCCTCTTCCCTCCCTGTGTGTGCCTTTTTCTCCCCTAATTTAATTTTGCTTCTTTTCCAGAAGTCATTATACAAAGATAATATAATTAAGTAATTGGATCAGTTCAGGATGAAAATGTTTAAATAGACTATCGAATCTCAGAAGAAAAAAAATAAAACAAAACAGATCAGCACCATTCCACCACAACAATACATCCGGGGATTTTCCTGGATTTTCCCTCTTTTGATAGTCATGTCCCTGCCACTGGGAGCAGCTTTTCTCACATGTCAAAGCCCAGCATCAGGGATGATGGATCTGGAAGAGCGGTTCTGAAAAAGCCTGGTCAGAGGGGGCTCTGGAACACAATGAGCTTCCTTTGTGCAGAGAACAGGCCAGGCCTAGGAGCAGGAGGAAATCACTGGAAACAATACGGGACTGAGTGTTCCTGCCTTTAGAAATAAAGTGTCTGATGGTGAAGAACTGATGAAAAGCATAAACACAATGTATTTATTTTTATAGTGAACGTGAACACATAATCACACAAGTACAGTAATTTAGAAAGTGCACTTTCCTGGTAACTGAATATCTCACATAGCAAAGTGTTCACCCATTCTTAATAAATAAACTACTATAAAGCCCCAAGATCCATTACCATAGTTCTAAAAATTCATGCATTCTCTTTTAGGATTCTATAGCCTCTTAAAGACTTTTAACATTTATTAGCTATAGAATGTTGACCAAATTATGTGATCTCTCTAATGTGTTTAAGAATGTATAAAATGGGAATAATCACTATACTTACCTCAGAAACCGTAACATGTAGTGGAATTATATAAAGACCATTAGTCATTGTTAACATAATTTTGTAAAATTGTTAATTAATGGGGAAATTAAATGCTATAAATAGAAAAACATTAAAATTTTGTGTTTTTAAAAGCCATTCCATTTTGGAATAATTTCATATAAAAACTGCCAAGATATTACAGTGTTTATATACTTAACTTTGTTCCCCCTTTGACATCTTCTATAAGTGTAGTACATTTGTCAAAGTTAAGAAATAAACATTGATACATTATTATTGACTAGATCCCAGACTTACCTTCATAGTTCGAATAATGCTGTATTTTTGGAAGATTCCTTTATTTAATACAGCCCCAAGCTTGGCTATATCTAATGTTTTCTGATGATGATAACATGGCCATGGGTTTTTGGAAAATATATCAAGGCATACAGTGTCCTTGTCAGCACTTTATATCAGAAAGTATATTTT
>NDGN011315064.1:0-19562 GCA_002564285.1 Tympanoctomys barrerae | reverse complement strand
GCGCGCTGCGCCCGCCGCGCCCGCTTCTCTGTGCCCCGCGCGCTCCGCGCTGCTCGCTGCCCGCTCGTCCGCTCGCCGGCGCGGCCGCCCGGCCAGCGGCTCTGGCTCTGCCACCTCTCCTGCCTGCTCGCTCGCTCTGTGCCGCGCTCGCCGCGCTCCCCGCCTCCCCCGCCCTCCCGCCGGCCGCCCGCCCCCTCCGCGCCCCCCCTTCCCGCCGCCGGCCCCCGAGCTGCCGCCCCAACCCGGTGGAGCTCTTTCTCCCCTTCGGCCTCGGACTGCGCTTTCCCTAGGCTCTCCCTCGGATAACCTTTCTCCCCCAGTCCCACGTTCGAAGCCACCAGGACCAAAGTGAGGGTGGATTGGGGGTGAGGCCCTTCCTTCGCCGCACCCCTTGACCCAGCTGTCCCCACGTACCCCCTCCAACGTGGAGCTGAGACCTGGGAGCTAAGGACCAGAGACCCAGAAAGGTGAGGTTGGTCCCGGACATGTGGGTCCTCAAGCAGTACCAAGGTGTAGGTGCCAGCAGAGGCTTCAAGGTGGGGAAACTGAGGTTTAGAGAAGGACGTTGCCCAAGGTCATGGGAAAGGGGCAACAGGCAGGAGCTGGGGACCGCTCTGTGGCTGACACCCGCAGCTGGCTTTAACCTCCACAGTGGGGCCCCACTTCTGCATCCCTTCCCAGTGGCCCTCAGCTTGCAGAGGGGGAGCCAGGCTCTGTTTCCTGTTTCCAGGCGCAGTGAGGAAGAGACGTGGCCCAGAGACTGTGGGCTTCGGTGTTCCGGGCCATCAGTTCACATGGCTGCAGCTTAGACCTAACCTGTGTACAGCTCCACCAGGCTCAGAACAAGAGTTCTTGTGGGGGAGGGTGTTGGGGAGGCTGTGTGTGGGTGAGCTTTGTCTATGAGAGCATTGTATATGTGCTTTGATGTCCACATGCACACAGATAAGCATTGTGAGTGTGTGTGACCACCTGTGTGTGTGACAAGGTTGTGAGCTGATGGAAGAGGGGATGAGCCTGTGGGCAAGTGGGAACAGGTGTACAGCTCCTTGGATTGGAAGTTGCATAGATGCATATGCACAGATGTTCATGTACATTTATGGGAGATAGTCACCTGCTGGTCTGGGCTGGCCACAGTTTAGGGTCCCATCCCTGAAGCCCCATTGAAACTACCTCCTCCCTGCCTCCTGGGTCCAATCAGCCAAAGGCCCCAGCAGGAAAGCTGATTGCCACAGCCCTGCCCAGCCCTGCCCTTTCCCAAGCTGATTACATTTTTCTACTTGTTTCTGCTTTTGTTGCTGATTAATCATAGCCCTGTCTCAAGGCCTGGAGAGAGGGGCTCTGTGAGAGATGTCAGCATTGTATATGCACTTTGGCTGAGCCAGGCTTGGGCCCCAGCACTTCTAGGGAGCTGCTCTGAAGGTTGCTTCTGGTGGCATCCACACCTTACAGAGAAGCATGGGGGTCAGCCCGCAGCTGTGTCTACCTTGTCTGATCATTCACCAATACAACAGAATGCTGTGAGCTCCCTTGGGCTGTCTGATGGAGCAGAGGTGAAGAAGTAGGAACAGCACCAGGAGTAAGACAGGAAGACTCCAGGGTTCTGCATTTGCTACCTCCTTAAGGAGGGACTTTAGTGGTATCCTTTAACCTTCTAGGACCTCAGTTTTCTCAGGTATGAATTGAGGGGGTTAATGCTGCTGCCCAGGCCACCAGGAAGATAAACTGATGTAACCTATGAGAGGTGTCTGGCAACACCTCGAAGCAGTTCCCTATTAAATGAGAAAGGAATTAATAATCATAACATGCAGGGGTTTTTTGTTTGTTTGTTTGTTTTGTTTTTTGCAGAACTGGGGATTGAACTCAGGCCCTTGCACTTGCCAGGGAAGTGCTTATTCTACTGAGCCATCTCCCTAGTCCCCTGTATCCTTTTTTAAAAAATGTATTTAGTACAGGGTCTTCAGGGTCTCATTACACAGATCAGACTCATAGTGATTCTCCTGTTTTCAGCCTTCCACATGATGGGATTACAGGTGCACCCCCCCCCAATCCCAGTCTCAGTTGCCATCTCAGTGTGCCCCAGGGGTGGGGCCAGCACAGCACACCAGGGATCCACTGGGCTATCTGGCTGGCCTCATAGCATGCAATATTGAGAGTGTCAACCTCAGTAACAGCTCACTCCTTGGCATTTGCTGGGTACCCCAGCCTGGCCAGCCAGTTTGAAGTCGAGTTGAAAGACAGCTGGAGCAGGCTGAGGAGCTGACAGAAAACCCACTTGCCTGGAGGAGGGGAAGGGGGGATCTAGCCTTGCATCCCCTGCAGCTTTTGACCTGACTGCCTAGTTGGAAAATTTTCAAATGAAGGGGGCAGAAACAGCCTCTGAATGAATCGAGCCCAAAGCAAGCAGGCCTCCCTAGCCAGCGAGGTCCTGTGAATCTGTGCTGAGGGGCATAGGTGTCACAGAGACAGACCTCCTCCATGCCTTGGTCTTGGTCTGTGACCAAGGGGTAAGGCTATTGTCCTCTCTTGTGACCAGGACATGCCCTATGGAAGATCCAAGCTAAAGGACCCACTGGCTATAACTCTTCTGTGCACTGCTTGGGTCATCTTTGTCACCCCAGTCTCTTGGGGATTCAGGTCAGTCCCTGCTGTCCTCTTCCCTACTTTCCCATGGCCATAGGCCATGACATTGACTGCCACTCTGATGAGTTGCCAAGTCAGCGCCAAACTTCCACATGGCACACCCTGCACCTGTTTCCCTTTCTTTCTGCTGGGTGCATATGTGAGACACACATATCTATGCATGCCACCTCCTGAGTCTTCACATGCGCCTCCCTCTGAGCAGTTAAAACCCTGCATGGAGAAGCCTTGATAGGCAAAGACATGCCCACTCAGGGATCTGGAAGGGACACACCATCATATAGCTCTGTGAGGCAGAGCTAAGGGTGGAGCCCAAGACAGAGCAGGGGCTCCAGGGCCAGGTTCTGGGCTATCCCAGTCTCTCCCTGCTCTCTCAGCTGGAACTCTGCTGCCTCTGGGGACCACTTGTGGCTTCCTCTATCCTCCTCTGCTGGCCACTGAGGTTCACTGGGCAACGTGGGGTGCCAGATCCTATGTGCCAGGCCAGGACTCAGAGGATGAAGAACTGTTTATGCCTGGTTCTCACAAAGCAAGGAGATAGGGCTGGGCAGTATGTTTTAGGCTGTAGCTCACACTGTCTTATGAAATGTTTGGAGGGGCAGCTTTTACAGGAGGACAGGGTAGAAGAGGCAGTGGCCTGCGAAACCAGAGCTCTGTGTGCAGAAACCAAGAAACCAGAATCTCTGTGTGAACTGAGAGCTTCAGCTTACTTACTTGTCAAGTGGAAGCATACCTAGCCCACTGAGTGAAAAAAAAAAAGATCCTACTCAGTTCACGGGATGGGGTAGCTCTTACACAGTCAGAGCATTCCAGAGGGGAGACCCTAGGGTAGGGAAAAACTCAGAAATATGAGACCACTCTTAGCTCTGGAGGCCAGCATCTAAGCATTTCTTAGGTCCCCCATGTGTGGCACAGGGCTTGGCTGAATTCAGGAAGATGAACACCTGTCTAATGAATGAGAGAATGAATGAATGAATGAATGAATGAATGAATGAATGAATGCCTTCCTAACAGCTCTTTAGCCTGGTAGCTCCTCTCCTCTGTACATCATGGGAGTACCTTGTGTGATCACAGGGTGTGACTTAACGTTTGTCACTCCCTAATCTGGGGAAGGTGCTGACTGCCACCATCACACTGAACTTCCTGGCTGCCCAATGGGAGACATACAGGTCTCAGGACTTTCCCAAAGGGCTCTCCATGGACCTTGCCCATTGATCCTTGACTTAGGAAGGAAAGTTGTGAATTTTTCCAAGTGTCAGGGAGATGAGGGAAGAAAAGTTGGGATCACCATGTCCAGAGGCCAGATCTCTTCCTCCCAAGATTAACATTCCCTTGAGACTAGGGTCCTTGCCTCTGAACACCAGAGCCCTCTTGTCTCAAGATCAGTATAATCTCCTAGACCTTGCCTCTGTCACCAGTATTCTGTTGCCACCCGCATTCAGCACCAGGGAGAGCTCCTGGCAAAGCCCAGGAATGATTGGGTGAAGTGGGGAGGGCCCAAGAGCCTGCCCAGGCAGTTAATGAACCTATTGTCTGGAGGAGGAAATCAAAGTAGAGGTAGGGTAAGCATGTAGTTCAGGGTCATGAGTTGACCACTGACCATAGCCCTGCTCGAGCTGATAGAGGGAGGTACAGGTGGTGGAAAGGGAGAGCCCAGGGACAGCAGAGGCTCTGGCCTCTGCTCCTTGGCTGGAGAACAGTATTGTTCCAAGAATCCACTGGGGAGAGTGTCTGGAGGTGAATAAAGTATTCATTGTTCAGGGAAAACTTATGCAGTCACTTGATGAGTAATGGAATTTATAGACTTGCAGATACAGGTGAAAGCCGGGGGCTCTGTCTGTTCTGCTCCCTGCTCTCTGACTCTTCTGAGCCCAGCTCCTGATGGTGATGGGAAGGGACAGGCGAGCTAGGCACAGAGTCCATCTGAGGGCAAAGGGGACAGGCCCTTAAGTTTGTCCCTCCTTTGGAAGCAACCTGGGGGTGGAAAAGGGCACTAGAGGCAGAGTCTAGTGTGACTGGAATGAAGGCTGGCTGCTGGTACCAGCTCTGGGCCTCAAATGTGGCATCTGTCCTGGACTTAGTTTCCTGTCCTGTAAAGTGGGGTTGATGCTGTCACCACACAGCCTACTTCCATGATCTGCTGAGGTGATGAATGCAATGGTACCTGATGTTCTGGTCCCTGAGGCCAAAACTTTTGAGCCTCTTTCTGGCCCCTAGAATTTCCTGAGCCCAGGAATCACTGAGCTAGAAGACAGAGGAGAAGGTCACAGAGAGGGAGGAGTCTCTGGCTGTCGTGGCCAGGTTTGTTGGACATAACAGCAAAGACCCAGCTAACCGGCACACATTCAGGGACACAGCTCCCACCCCCTGAGAAGCTCTTGGGTCTTGAGTCTCCCACAGAGACATTCTTAAGTCAAGGGACAGCCAGGCTAAAAATCAGTGTTCCAAAGGAAGGGGGCCTGGTGGGGGAAACTGAGGCTGGGCAGAGGTGAGAGGAGCTTAGGGAGGTCCTGCCTGGAAAACAACACAGATCCCTGATCCTGGTGCCCTTGGGGCCTTAGTAGTTCCCTCTGGGAATTGGTGCCATCCTAAGCCTGGCAGAACTGCAGGCTGGGAAGCTGCCCCGGGGAGCAGGACCCTTCAGGGAGTGGAGGGGGTCACGGGTAATTCAAGCCTGGCCATTGCTCCAGGAGCTTCCTGAGTGACAGCTGTGGCAGCTGGCATGAGGTGAGGCGAGAGACAGCTCCTAATTGCTCTGGGCTCACTAGGTCCCTGCCTCCATCTATTGACTCTGATGGGAAGCTGGACTGCCTGGAATGGCTGCTCCCCTAGAACACACCCATCTCCTGACACCCCAAGCATCCCAGCCTGTGGTCATCTCTCCTGGCCAGAATCATAACACCCCTGAAGCAAAGTGAAGCTGGGGCCCCAGTCTCTCTCCTCTCCAGGTGTCTCTGTGACCTGAAGGTCTTGTGTGGTGTGAAAGCCAGGGTGCTGAGACTTGCAGACCTTCACTCAGCACACCCCACCCCCACAAGTACTTCAGGGTCATCTCATGGGCCAGTTGGTGGACCTCTGAGCACTGGGGATCCTCCCTAGGAATAAGACATCTGTTTCTTGGAATGAGCATGGAAAGGTCAAGGCTTGAAACTACTGAGCCTAGAGTCCAGAACAGCACAAGGATTTTGGCAGTATCTTAGGGTGCCCTACACTCAGCACATCCCCTAGTTTGGGCTTTCAGCTGAGCAGCTGTCCCACAACCCTAATTGAATGGACACCCACTCCCTTGTTTCTTGTTTTCTGCCAGTCAAGCACTTATCCTACGGAGCCACCTCCCCGGCCCCAGTTTCTTGTTTTCTGGAAGCACCTATAGGACAAGGGGTGAAGAATATGAGATGGAACACCCCAGATTCTGTCTTAAGAAAATGTACAGCCATGTGCCCAGATGCAGCCTGTCTGTAAACCTCCAGGCACAGAGAGCTCAGCCTCCAGGGACAGTGGCCAACACCCTCTGAGTTCCTGGGTTCTGTCTCTATTCTCAAAGATGTCCTCTGCTTTAAGAAAAACCATGGGGGACGGGGAGATGGCTCAGTGGAATAAGCACTTTCTTGGCAAATGCAAGCGTCTGAGTTCAATCCTTGGTTCCGCAAAAAAAAAAAAAAAAAAAAGACAAACCATGGAGGGTCACTGCAGGGGCCACTTGCACATCACATGGCAGAGGGACAGTGCTACCTTGGGACTGCTTGGTCAGAGAGGCACTCATCCTTCACTCTGGGGGACATTGTGTAAAGCTGGCACTGTGAGACTGTGGAGAGTGCTGTGATGGCAGAAAGATGGGCAGGAGGAATTAGGGGCAAAGGGAAGTGGGAGTTGAGCCAGGCTTTCAGATGAGCAGCTCCACCTTTTGTCCTGGGACTCAGCTGCCAAGATTAGTCTGATGCTGAGACTGGGATGTGAGATGGACAAGTTTTGTCCTTGGGGAATGACATGGGAGGTCCAGACTAGAGGCTCTACCTAGGGAAGGGCTGGGCTTGGAGATCCCTTTGCCATCTACTGCCACCCAATTTATGGGAACTTGAGCCATAATCCTTTGAAGTTCCCAGTGTTGGGGGACTGGGCTAGATTGGGTCACCAGGGGTTGGGGAGGGAGGAACATCCTCCAGGGCCAAGCCAGGTCTACATCACTGGCCAGCTCTTGGCCCAGGGGTCCAGTAATGGCCCTTGAGGCCTGCAATGCCTTGGTCTTGTCGAGCCTAAGTGATGATAAAACCGACAGCAGTTTAATTGGTAATTTTAATCCTGGACAGCGCAGTAATGGTATTACTAATTGGATCATTAGAGATTGTGCTTTATGGCTGTGTAATTAGAGAAGCTGTGGGGGGCCAGGGTGAACTGGGGGGCCATATGGGGCCAGGGGCAGGGAGTGCCAGGCACGGCCCTTTCCTAGACCAGTGCTCGGTCATCACTAGGGCCTCTTGTTCTCCAGTTCTATCTTCCAAGCTGAGGTCCTGGGGTGGCCAAGTGCAGGAGGCCCATGCCTGGGTCTGCACATTGCCCCTCCTAGGAACAGATCACATCATGTTAGGAGGAAGAAGACTTTGGAGGACACTATAAGAATGGACCCCAAAGCTTACCACCCCATTCTGTAGCAAGCAGGAGCAGAGGGACTCCCCAGGTTCAAGTCCTCCCTGTGTTCCCTGGGTCCATGGCTCTGCACAGCCCCACCCTGGGTGCATCCCATGGAACACCCTGCCTGCACAAGCATGATCACAACCCTGGTCCCTCATTCCAGAACTCCTGGGCCTCAGGGTAACCAGTGTCCTCATTTTTGGGGGAGGGCATTACTGGGGATTGAACCCAGAGCCTCACTGATGCTGTACCACTGGGCTACACCCTCAGTTCCAAAGTGTCTTCATTTCAGAATAGGAAGGACTCCTATGTCCTCTCACCCAATAATGGGTGAAACTGAGCCTTGGGTGGGGAGGGAACATCCTTGCATGTGTTCCAAGGCTGATCTGATATATGTGTGATGCACATGCTTACCAGCCCTGATCACTCACATGTGGTGTATTCTCATGAGTGTGAGCATGTGTGTACACACACACACACACACACACACCATCCTGTACCCACATGTGACAACTTTCCAGAACACAGGGAGGGGCTGAAAGGGGCTGAGTCCCTAGCCCACACCCTTGGAGGCAGGTACTGCAAGAGACCTGGGGGGTGGGGGTGTTGAACAGCATAGAGCCGGACTAATGTCATGGAAGCTGGAGCTGTGCTTGGCGCACAGTAGTTATTGGCTGGAATGATCAATGAAAGAAAAAACAAGAGAGAAAGGAGGAAGGGAGAGAGGGACTCTGTCACCTGCCTGGCCCAGGGGTCCTCTAGGGCCCTCCCACTGCCCCCCTAGCATCTCCTCTTGGTCCCTCCCAAACCAGGCTCTCTCCTAAACTGTGTTGTGGTCCTCTTCTTCCCATTCTGTGGCACCATTTTCCAATGAAGAGCCAGCACCCCCCCCCCAGGAGCCTCCTGTACCTCCTTCCTCAGCTCTCTGCTCCCCTCGTTGCCTCACTCCTCTCCTGCTCCAGCTGCCTCACCTGGGCCTTGCCTGCTCGCCTGCCTCAGGGCCTTTGCGCTTGCTGTGTCATTTCCATGGAATACTCTCTCTGCAGGTACATTCATGGCTCGCTCTTTCATGTCTTTACTCAAAAGCCCTTTTTCCAGTGGTCCTTCTATCTCTAAAATAAACAACAACAAACCCCCTACAAACTGTTCCTCTTTCCCAAGCTGCTTTATTGTCCTGGTTCACATTTACCACATCATATTACATGGCAGACTTTTTCTTGCCTGGAATTTTCCTTACCTTGGTGTATGATGAAGAAGTTGGGGGATGTGCATGATGGTTGCCTGAAGAGAGGCTTCCCATAGAAACGTCCCTGGGTGCATGGTCATGTGCAGGTTGAGGAAGGCGAGAGGCTGATGTGGGCCTGGGGTGGTGGCTGGAACACCTGGGCTATGAGCTGACCTGGATCCTACCTGAACCCCACACCCTCAGCAGCAGATCAGTCAGGAGACAGTGCCCCAGCGACCTACATCAGCAAATTACTTGGGGAGGTGGGGGAGGGGAGATAAAAATCTGTCCTCCTGCCAAGTGCTGCAGAGTCGCACCTCCTTGGTCCCCTCTGCCTGTGAGCCATCAGCCTGACCTGCACTCCCTTCAGCCGAGTCATCCTGTGGCCTCCAACTGCCTCCTCCGACCTCCTACATATGAAGCAGCGACCTATAGGCTAGGCCTTAGGACCCCAGGAATGCCCTTCCTCTGCTGGCCCCAGACCTTCACAGGCAGGTGATAGTACCTGAAATCCCACCTACCTGGCCTTTGTTCCTCCAGTGACCAGGTAACCCATGGCTCACCAGCCCTGCCAGAAAGTGACAGAGATGACAGGCAGTGCTGAGGGCAGGCTCAGAGCCAGGTGCTGTGTGCAGGGGTGGGCAGGCTCCTGGCTCTAGAAAAAGCCTTTCCTGGAAGGTCATCTCCAGGGCCAGAGCAGGATGGGGAAGCAGAGCTGTCTTGGGCATGGTCCTCAACTCTCTGGTCCTCAGTGTGGAGTAATGCAGGGAGCTTCGGGGGCTTCCAGCTCTTCATAGTAACCCTCCACGCCTCCGTTTCCTCATCTTTAAAATGGTCAAGAAACATCTTCTGGGCAATAGTGGGGAGGATATGCTGCTGAGCACAGACTCAGGCATGCTCAAACTCCCAACATGCCAACTCTGGAAGCCCTGTCCCTAAAACCTTCCCCTTCCCTGGATCTCCTCAGTGGATCCTCTCCCCTCTCCCCTTTTGACCTATAGGACAAAATATGGCAGCCATGCCTTGAGCTTGTAAAGTTTCTAGTTTGCCCTCCTTCCCATTTCCCGGATGGGAAAACTAAGGTAGTGAGAACGACCTCCTTGAGTTTAGGGAAAGCCTTGGGAGACCCCTCTCAGGAAGTCCTGAAAGAAGCCCTCCCCCTACACAGAAGAGTGGTGAGTCACAGCTGCCGCAGCTGCCCAGCAGGTAGGGAAGGACAGGCAGGACAGCACTGGCCACAGGGATGGGGGCTGGGGGCTGGTGCAGCTGCTGCGGCCGAGTCAAGATGCGCCAGACGCCTCCGTGGGCTCTGTCTGCATCCAAGGAGACCAGGACACCAGCCGGGCAGACAGCGCGTCCTTGCCGGCTGGGCCTGGAGAAGGGATAGGGAGGGGGTTCATTCTGGGAACTGGGGTTGCCTGTGGAGCTGGGCAGCTTTGTCTGCCTTCTGCTCACCTGTCCTGATCTCCAAAGGAGCCTGGACCCCACATGGGACCTCCGGTGGCTGTGACATATGACATAGAAGTGCTCAGACAGGTCTGGGTGGCTTGTCAAGCAGAGGTGTGTGTTGGTGAAAGGCATGTGTGTGCATGTGTATGCTTGTGTGCCAGGTATGTGTGTACATGCAGGGATCTGACATTCGGGCACTGAGAACCCAGGCCTGGAGCAGAGCAGATGCCGTCAGCAGACACATGAGGGCACAGGCACCAGCAGACACTCACGTGGGCATCACATGCATCTGTGTTGCCAGGTTCCACACATGTGTGGCCTGCTCTCTCCACACCTATCAGGCACTCCTCAAACTCAGTCCCAGTCAAGAGAAATAGGGGAAGGCCTCATTTAGGGCAGTGCCTACCTGAGGTGGCTGGTTTCCTGCCTGGAAATTCAGGAGAGTCTTCCTCACAGATTAGAAAATGTCCCATAAGGTAGAAGGCAAGTTTAACCCTACAGACAGGCTCAGTAGTGGACCTTGGCCAGGGATAGTGTTCTGAGACATGAGTCTTGCTTCAGATTTGTTCCTGTGAGCAGGAGCAGGGCATGGAATGGTAGAATGGGACAGGGCCCCTGAGACTTGGGGTAGCCACCTGCTTGGGACAAAGGGGCAGGGAGGGTGGTCCATCTGAAGGTTTTCTCTCCAAGCCTCAGTTTCCTCACCTGCAGAATGGACCCCCACTCCACTCCTCCTAGGTCCTCGTTAGGGAGGGATGCTGAGGCCCCAGATGCCACTACACCTTATAAAACAGAGTTACAAGGTCACCTCAGAGATGAGGTGATAGTACCAGCCACACCAGGCCATACCCTGCGCAGGCTCTCCTGTTGGTCCTCTGGCCCAGGGAAGGAGATGAGCCCCGGCGGGGTGGGGAGAAAGAAGGTGGCAGGATCTGAGGCAGGGCGGCAGGCCTTCCAGTTGAGTTAGTGAAGGGATTTGTCATCTTAATGATGTGATATTTCTTGCCTGGCTCCTGTCCGTGGTGGCGCGGAGGGGACAGCTGCCTCTGTGAGTGAGGAGGCGCTGGGCTGGTGGGTGCTGTCTTCAAGCTTCTGAGCCTGTCCAGGCTAAAGGAAAGAATGAGGCCTAGGCCCTGGGGTCCAAGGAGCCAACGGCTCTCGCAGAACCTTGTCTGCAGCACAGCTCTGCCTCTCCCTGTCTGTGTGACCTTAGGCAAGTCCTTCTCTGAGTCTGAGCCTCAGTTTTCTCATCTTTAAAACAGGGCTAATAGGGCTGGGTTGTAGCTCAGTGGTAGAGGACTTGCCTTGCATGTGTGAAGCCCTGGGTTCAAGCCCCACCCCTACAAATAGACAAAGAATAAAACATAGAAAAGGGGCTAACCTACCATGGCACTCAGCGCTTGGCACTGACCACTGTCAGTTCCAATCTTTCAAACCCCTCCTCCCCTGGCCCCCGCCCCACTGCCACCATTTAGGACTTCCTAAGAACTTCTCCATCAGGCTAACTCAGACTGGGCACCCTGGCCCCTGGAGTCTGGGCAGAGGTGGCCTCCTGAGGCTCTCACAGCCACCCTCTACTTGCCTTCTGGTCACATTTGTCACACTGGGGAGGCTGGTGTATCCTAGTCTGCTTGGCTCACTGCCACGTTCCAGCACACAGTAGGCTCTGGATACATGTGTTCGTTGAATGACTGAATGAGTAGCCACCAGCACCTCCTCCTGACCCTGGAGCACAGCATCAAGGGTGCAGGTGGCAGCAGCAGTGCGGGTGGCCCAGCGGGCGGCCCATCCATCAGCCTGGCACTTTGCCTGACCAGATGGAGCTGTGCCCCTGGGGAGCGGGAGAGGAAGAGAAGATCCATCACCCTTTGGTGGGCTGGCGGGTGTGTGGGCGAGCTGAACCTGCCCCCCACGGATTCCTCATCCATCACGCTGTCTCTGGGACACTGTGTGGTGAGCAGGTGGTAGCCTCTCTGCCATGCTGTTTGAGGTGGAAACTTCGGGAGACTGCAGCTCTCTAGTGAAAAGAGGAACTGACATGGGGGTTTAGAGGTCAAAGGTGAGTGCTCCAGGAAGAGACCAACTGGTTATTTGAGTGATGGCTCTGGGACTCACTCGTGTGACCCCAGGTAAGTCCCTGGGCATTGACAGCCCATTTCTTCTATAAAATGGGGACATGGCAGAGTACTCTGCCTGGGGATAGGAGGGTTCACAGAAATGGACACAAGGCCTGGCAAGTAGATGGCACCCAGAATGGTCTAGCTTGGGGTCAGCCCTCAGGCTGAGTGGAAGAGGGAGCCGGGCTTTGAGTGGCAGGCCAGCAGATTGAGGCAGGACTAATTGTTTGGACCATCACGGAGGAGACTTTGACGGATGCTCCTCTTACCAGAGACAGTGGGGGAGGGGCGGCTGAGTAATGACCAGGCCCTCAGTGATCACAACTCAGCTGGCCTGACCATCTGGCCTTGGGGACATCGTGCACCTGGATCTCTCCCAGCCCCCACATTCATTTGCTGGGAAGTTGCCACCTCCCTCCCCCACCCCCTTCCTCAGAGTTTTCATTATAAAAGCAAGTCCTTTTATATCTATTATATACCTAAATTACCCAGAAGCATAAGGACTGGGCCAAGACCCTCTGGCACTGAGATAGTCATTCCACAAACTAGGATTCACTCATTCATTCAGAAATGTATACTGGGACCCTACTCTGTGCCAAGCTCTGTGCTGGGTTCAGGCAGAACCAGATAAGCAGGCTCAGGCTACCTGTTGGCCCCAGGAATGCAGGAAGTTGAGGGGGAGGGAGGCTGAGGTCTGAGTTCTGCCTCTGGCATGGGCCTGCCAGATAAATGCTAGTGTTACGGGATCTTACCCTTTCTGGTGGTAAGAGATGCCTGGCAGTTATGGGCACTTGCTTGCTGCCAGGCGCTGTGCAAGCATTTACGGGCATTAGTTCATTTACTCATCCAAGGTGGACATCAGTGACCCCATTTCCAGCTGAGCAAAGTGGAGCTCAAAGAGGTGAAGTGACTTGCTCGGTGTTCCCAGCTGTGCCGCATCTGTCCCTGGACTTACACTCTTTCCTCCTCACCAGGGGGAACCAAGCCCCCTTCTTGTCCCCAGTTTATCCCCAGACGTGGAGGAGGGTCTGACCTGGGATCATGCCGCCCAAAATCTGATCTCTCCCTGGGGTAACCCTGGCTGGGGTGCTGGAGTTGTCCCAACTGCTGAGCCTCTCAGAGGGTCATTGGCCACCCCTCACTTCGGGAAGAAAGGGGCCTTTCATCTCACTGCTCAGGGCTGGGCTGGAGGAATTCTCCAAGTCTGAGCTGCAGAATGAGCCTGGGGACAGCAGAGGATCAGGTTCAAATCCCAGCTCTGGGAGTTCTTTAGCCTCTCTGAACCTCAGGTTCCTCTTTCATCTCACAGGACAGTAACCGTACAGAGCTCTCCTGGGGCTCCCCTGTGGTTCCACCAGGTAGGATCTAAGCAAGAGTCCTTGCCACTTCCTGGGCCCTGGCATGTATGATGATTGAAGCCTCCTACTGTAATTGCTGTGAGAACTAAGGAGAGATCAAGTGTGAAGGGGCCAACAAAGGTCACTGTTACCATTGTCATCTTCCTCAGAGTCTGACAAGAACAGTCCTTGTGGGGGACATTGTGGCCCTTTCCCCATGCCACTATGTTGGTACTCAGATGGGGGACTGGGACCACTACCAGGACCTACTCCCCTGAGCCGGGTAGAACTGGGTCCACAGAGAGTTGCTGAGGACATGGGGAGGGGGATGGCCTGCGCTGATCTATTCAGCCGAGCACAGCCAGCTCTAATGAAGTGCACTAGCCCCAAGCCACACTGATTTCACGTCTGGGTGGCCACTTCCCAGCTGGTAAATGTCACTGGAGAGAGAGTAGAGGCACCTGGCACTAGCCCAGTTGTAAGTTGGGTGGGAGGACTCCTGGAGGGGTTGGAGATGCTCAGTGAATGCTGATGTGGGCCAGGGTCCCCACCCCCTTCAGACACCTGCCAATTCCCCAAGGGGAGCTGAGTCCAAATGGAAGAGGCTCTCCGTGTCTCCCACTTGGAGACATTTGCAACCACAAGCCCCAATCCTGCTGTGAATCCACAACCACCAGAGCCCAGAGCTGGAAGGCTTGCCCTCAGTTGGCCACATCTGCCCCCCTTCTTCCCCTGGGGGACAGGCACTAAGGAATATCCAGGAGGCACAGCTGCCCAGGTCCACAGACATGAAGTAGAGCAGTGTGGGAACCTTCCTGGCCCACAGCCCTCCCTGCCCTGAGCTGTCTCCTTTGATAACCGATCCAGGACAAGCTAATAGTAACGAGCTATAACCACACAGCGGCAGGCCTCGTTTAATAAACTCTCGCTGCGGCAGGCGCTGGCTCAGAACCCAGCTCTGTGATCTCATTCAACCCCAGGATGACCCTGTGGGGGCCCTGAATGGACTTGGCTGCTCGAGAGAGGAATATGAGGCTGACACTGACCCCTGCCCCCTCCAAAGGGGCCCCCTCCTCTGCCTATCCACTTCTTCACCTCCTGGATCCCCAGGAGGTAGGAGATGGATGGGATGGGGGTGTTGGCATGTTGGCTCATCTTGGACAGGGGGGCTGGAAGGAGGGAAAAGGGACTGCCCATAAGGCTTGGAGGCAGCAGCAGGCCAGCTCAGAGGGGCTGCCAGGGGAAGGGAAGTATTCATCTTCACTGTACCTTCAACCCTCTCTTCTCTCTCCTTCTAGAACCCAGTTCTTTAGGTCTGAGACCTAAAAACCAAAGCCAGCCTGACCCACACCCATCACAGACCTGACATCTTCTGGGCATATATGTGTGGCTGAAGTTACACAGATGTGCTCCTGCCTGGACAGCACGGGTGGGTGGCTCGTGCTGGTCTTGTCGGGTTGGACGCAGTGCCGCTGGGGCAGACACACAGCAGCAGCGAGGTTCAGGCAGCCTTAGAACACTGGGGCTTCCACGTGGAGACCTCACGGGGGCCCTGAACCCAGGGGGCATCATGCAAGTCATCCGCCGCTCTGGTCACCTGGCATCTCCTTCCTTTCCCTCCTCTGCCCGAAGTTTTCCTCAAGGTGCCAGACTCCCCACCATTCACCCAGCCCACACTGGCCACAGCAGTGCTTGGCTAAAGGGTCAGGGTTGGAGGCTGCCCTAAGACCAGGTGACCTCCCAGAGGGAAAAGCAGCTCACAAGGCCACGTTGCCCAGGAAGACACCTGCTCTGCCCGGTTGTTGCTCCTTGCTTTCTTTCTTGGCATTTCCAGAGGACATTCCTCAGTGGAGTAGGGAGCCCTGGCATCCCCGACCGCTTTCCCCTTTCCATGGGAAAAGAGGAGGGAGGAGAGAAAAGCCGTATTAATAAAAGAATAGGATACTGCGACTAACTCCGCAGCGTGTGCAGCTCAGAATAGCAATGTGCTTTCTCAAGGCAAACAGAACTCCCCAGGTGTTAATGCAAATTCACTCCAGTTAAGATGAAAGAGGGTTGTTTCCCCCTTTGCTGGTTAATATGAAGGACTTAATAGATTCAGCCTCAGGAACTCAGGCTCTCAGGCTGGGAGCAGAAGACTGGAAGGAGGGGTGGGGGAGGGATCGGGTGTGGGCAAAATAGGGAGGTCCCTGTGGGTTTCAGGGCAGAGCAACTGTCACAGCAAGCCCAACCAGCACTGCGGCTCTTGCCACCCCCATCCTCTGCCTAGGCTAACAGGACCTGGGACACTGCTTGGGAGGAGGTGGTGGGAATGCTGAGTGGCTACGCCAACCCCTGCCTTAGTGCTCTTCCCATTAAGCTGTGGGCTGGCACCACCAGGGCCCCTGCCCAATAAATGTGTACCACAGAAGCCTGGGATAAGGAGAAACAATGGAACTAGAAGGGATCCCCTAACCTGAGCCCAGGGAAATTTAGTTCATGGTTCATGGGTGTAGTTCACTTCATGGTCAAAGCTCTGCACCACTCCTGTGGGGTCCTAGGCTAGTGACCCTTTTCTGGTTCCTCCGAGGGTCACACTGGTTTCCCAGCACCTGAGGTGACCAGCCTGTGGAGCTGGAACTTAGGGGGTCTCAAGGTTCCCGAAGCTTCCACAGTTCAGGCACTGAAGCCCGGAGAGGTGCAAAGACTTACTTAAGGCCACAGAACAGCAGCAGAGAGCTGGAGGGAGCAGAACTTCCTGTGGCCAGCTTTCCTGAACCCTGAGCTGGCTACATGGTTGGGGTCCTCTGCCAGCCACCACAGTGGCCTTCCGTCCAATGAGGAGGCCCGCTGTAGCCTAGGGCTCAGGGCCTAAGCTGTGCAGCCCAGGCCACTGAGACTTCCCGCGTACTTCCTAAATGTCATCCTCCACTGAGAAATACACAGGGCCAGCCAGGAAAGGCTGCTCCTGGGCAGGATGGAGACTCCATACGTGGCTTGGCTGCAGGGGTATGCTAGGGGCCTGGGAAGGTATCACTTGGGCTCAACTGGGAATAAAGAGAGACATGGAGAGACCAGGATGGGCTGTCCCCATCAGTTGGTGGAAATTTAACTCCTCTTGGTAAATGGAACAGCAGGTGCCTGCCACAAGACACCTCCGCAGCCTTCTTTGCTTTTGTTTACTGACTTAATTCCTTCAGATCAAAGGCTGCCCCTTCCTCCCCAACCAGGCAGATGGGGAATTACATTATTTATATTGGAAATGGGCAAGGCTCCATGGGGACTTCTTCCTTATGCCTGATAAGGGAAAATTAGGTCATTGCTGTGCCTCCCTGGTGTCTGCAGTTAGGTCTTTAAAGCCTAGGTACCCACAGGTACATGGAAGAGCTCTGTGTGCCGAGGCAAGTGTGGCCCACCCAGCGCCTCTCCTATCCTGAGCCTCCAGTAAATTATTGACTCGAGTGAGGGGTATTAATGTGACAGAACAAGAACATCCTTCCCTGGCAGCCCCAGTCCAGAGTTATCTATCATTTCCCAGGCTTCGCATCTGGCACTGGGCAAATAGTGAGGACAAACAGGCCAGATCAGGTTCATTAAGCTCTGAGTACAGGTGGTGGGATGAGGGCCACATGGGGGGAGTAGGTGGCCTGGGGCCTTTGAGTTGTGACAGCCTCTCAGTTACCTTGGTTCTTTTTTGTGTCCTCATGCCCGAGAAGAAGGAATTCAAAGAGAGAACCACATCCCTGGGCAGGGACAAGAATCTAGGCACCATACTTAGGGCTTTCCAAACATCACTAGTTTTCCCCAAGCCCTCTAAAGTTCCCATTTTACAGATAAGGAAACTTACAGTGGCTGGGAAGTGGTCAAGCAGGGATTAGAACCCAAGCTTGTCTGAGGATGGAATCAGGAGCCCTCTAGGCCAAGCTGTTTCCCCAGCTCACCCCACGGCTGTGGTAAAGACTTCTTTCACACCAGCAGCCTTTATTTCTTGTAAATGATGACAATACTGCTACATATCCACACCCCCTTTTTCTTAGAAATCAGAGTACTTTTTGCTTCTGTTTTTTTGTTATCCTGGCAACACCCTTGAGGCACCCAGAGGTGCCACTGTCAACTATTACAGGGGGGGAAGCCCCTGGCCCCAGGGGAAGGCAGAGGCAGCCTCTACCTCGGCCCGGAGCAGAGCAGCACAACTCAGCGGCTCAGATGAGCAGAGCCAGCCAGGCTCTTGTGGCTCCCACTGCAGAGTTCTCAGGAGGCATCTTGATTTCAACTTGGAGGCAACATGCCAGGTGCTATTCTGAGGCCACCACCCCAGTGGGAAATGGGCATCAAGTGGAAACTGGGAGAGGACACAGTGGGGGTTCCTCTCTGAGTCAGAGAGAATCCTTGCTGCGCTGATAAATGGCCCTGTAATTTGCCAGAGCTGCCCTGTCACCGCTCTGAGCCCCGGGCTGTCTCCCTGCAAGCGAGCTGAGCTGCCGTCTCCCTGCTAGGTCTGGGACTGCGGCCGGCCGCAGGATCCTGCCGTAATGCAGTAATGACAGGCTGCCAGGGAGCCCTGCATGGCTGGGAGGGGAGAGCAGGGAGGGGAACCCTTGGCCTCTTACTGAGGAGAGGAGGCTGCTTGGGCTGTCTGAGGGAGAGGAGGTATATGCAACGGCTCCACTCTCTCCTCCCCAGACGGGTGAAGATTGGATTAGATGCAGTTGCAGCAGCAGCAGTCTCCCCAGCACCTTCACCCGGAGCTGGGCTGCCAGCTCTTCATTATACGTGAGTGGCTCCTCATTCGCTCCTGTACATGAAGGCTTCTGGGGCAGCCAGCCCTGGGGAGCAGCTGCCAGACACTCCCCACTCAGGAGAGGCCCACAGCAAGAGAAGAGCAACTGGCAAAGTGGCCAGGAAGACTGACTTGGGGATCCCACAGGGTTACAAATGCCACTCAAAAGCTCTGAGGTGCGGCCAGTAGCCTCTAGGGAATAGGCACAACCAACTAAAAACACCCGCAGAGAACTCAGCTAACTCAATACCAAAATATGAGACAATATTGTTAATTTTAACCCTGCTTACTGGGGACCTCAGGATCTCAGTGTGAGCATCTTTTTGGGCGGTCAGGTTATTTTTTTTAAAAAAGGTTAACAGCTGGGGATATAGCTCAGTGGTGTAAGTACTGCCCTGCAAGCACAAGGTCCTGAGTTCAATCTCTGGTCTGCAAAAATTGAAAAAAATAAAAAAGGTTAGGTAAAAATATTGCCTGGACAAGCTTAACAAGACCAGTAAGGAGACTGGGTGTGGTAGTGCATGCCTGTAATCCCAGCTCTTGGGAGGCTGTAAACAGACGGATCACTCTGAGTCCAATCTAATAGTGAGACCCTGAACACACTGTAGACCCTTCCCTAAAAAAAAAAATGCAAAAAACAAAAACAACAACACCAAAAAAAAAAAAAAAAGAAAAGAAAGAAAGAAAAGAAAGAAGAAAAAAGACCAGTACGTGGAAAGCGACTTTTCTGAGATGACTATAAAGGAAATCAGACTTTCAGTTACTAAAATTATCAATTTACCTTTGAGAAATGAAGGATTTTTATATTTTTATCTAATAACAAGTCTAGTTACTAACTATATTTAAAGCTAACAAAATATTGCTTAAATGTATAATTCTCTAATTTTACATCTTTCTGAAATATAATAAAAAACTAGTAATCAAAAGTTTGGGAAATTTTTGTATACAGCAGACATCACTTAATGACATGCTATGAAGTACAGTGGTAGGTGATTTAAAAAAAAATTTTTTTAGTGGTAGGTGATCTTGTGTGGCCATCATTTTGCTTACACAAAGTGGCTATGACATCAGGGCCACGTGAGTCCAATGGATTACTACTGTGTGTGTGATCCATCACTGACCACACCATTAGAGATACATGACTATTGTGATGGGCTATTGGCTTTTCTGGCTTGTGTGACAGAGAACTATGGTGCATTCTTATGCGTGTGGTAGGCAGGTCGGGTAGAAGTCCTAATAATCACTTTGTGTCACCCATCAGGTTTTAGGCTGTGGTTTGAAGAGAATTATCCTATAACAGTTTTGATTTTAATTTTTTTTAATTTTTATTTATTTATGTGTGTGGATGTGTGTGTGTGTGTGTGTGTGGCCAGCTCAGCCCACCAGGTGGCGGGGCTGGCTGGCATGTG
>NDGN011315047.1:0-11758 GCA_002564285.1 Tympanoctomys barrerae | reverse complement strand
ATAAATACCTTTTGTATTTCTATATCCATTTCCTTTGTTATCCATTCTTAATTCATTCAACCTATTGATACTAATCATTTTGAATTATTGTGCCTAACTTTCTAATCCATATCATAAGATGAATTTACTACCTTATCAAGCGACATATAATTGCTGAAATAGATTTTTAAATGTAACTATTTAAAATTAATGAAGAATGCATTTATTTAATTGTGATGTTTTTATACTTTGAAGTATTTCCTTATTTTAAAGAATTTTGAAAGTTTACTTTGTTCTTATATACTTATATGAAAAATACAATAAAATACATTTAAAATGTCTGAGTATAATATATTTTCATTCTATAGTATGATGATTTGTATTTGTCATATAAAATACAAATAACTATAGCTATAGAAATACTTCAGCAACACTAAAGCTTAAAGAGTGACTCAATTAACATATTGACCATACAGAAATATAAATATTAAGTGAGTGTCTAACATTTTATAAAGTTACCTTTGTGTTTGAGAATAATAAACTGTTCACTCAAAACTATCTGGAATACAATTATTGAGCAGGGCGATTCCCTGACCTAATTTATTTTCAGTCTGAAATTGCTATTGGAATAAGTTAGGTGATATTCTTTAAGTGCATGACCTATTTTATTTATTTATTTATTTATTTTGCAGAACCGGGGATTGAACTCAGATCCCTTGTGCTTACCAGGGAAGTGTTTATTCTACTGAGCCATCTCCCCACACCCTACCTGGATGTATCTACAGTTCAATCACAATGGCAGCACCTGAAGGCTTATGCTTTTTCTTATAAAACAATAGTCAAAGCAAGATGTTTTTTGTACAACTCTCAAAATAGAATCACATGTGTCATGCTATTATGTTTTCAGCAATTAATACTAATCCAGTACCTGAGAGGCTCATTACTGATAAATTTACTGTTTATAGTTTTTGAATCTAAATTCTTATCCAATATAGAATTTGCTATGATTTTTTCTGGGTATTAACCATATTTTCAGGTAAGTCTGTGAATTATTTGCCTAGCTGTAGACACAAAAGATTCTCTATATTTCCTTACATCTTTTATAATTTAAATCTATGGTTTTAGAAGTATTATTTTACACATATAATGCAATGTATTAGGTATAATATAGGTTTTTAAGGGATTTGTCTTGTTGTTTCACCTAAAGATCTTCAATTGCTCCAAAAATTCCTTATGAAAAGCTGTTCTTTAGGTAATGACTTGCTATTCTACTGTTCTTAATACTTAGTCATTCAGGAATACTACCTTGGTTGTTTAGGTGGCTGTATGGACGAACCTTAATATAAAATTAAGTAATTTCTTATATTTATTTTGCTAATGTTGCTTTTGATAATGTAAGCTTTGTGTTTTCACAGAACAAATTTAGAATAAAAACTAAGAGTAAGCTTTTTTATGTATAACAGTAAATGTTTTAAATAAATTTTACAGCTAACCACCATTTCTAAATAATTTGTAGCTTTGTATTGATAATTCTGTTTTATAAACTTGGTATATTTCTCTAGCCAATTAGATATCTTTTTTGTTCATTAGAATTATTCATTGTTAAAGCTAAATGTACATGTTAAATTCATATTTTAGGTTTGTGTTGCTTTTTAATTTATTGTAAGTTATACTGTATTTAAACTTTGGTTTGCACATCTCATTTTAAAATGTAGGGCTGGGGAGAGTGCTCAGTGGTCTAAGTACCTGCCTGGCAAGTACAAGGACACGGGTTCAATCCCCAGTATTGTATGCCGTGCTGCCCCGGAAACCTGGGCATGCCGACTTGTATAGTGAGACCCTGTATCAACAAATAAAATAAAATAAAATTTTGGGGGGCAGGGAGATGGCTCAATAGAATAAGCACTTCCCTGGCAAAGCAAGGGCCTGAGTTCAATCCCTGGTTCTCAAAAACAAAACAAAACAACAACAACAAAAAAACAAAACCCTAAAATGTAATAAACTTTTTCTGTATTGTTTGTCTCTTGTAAACTTGTTGAACCACATTTTAGATCTGGGAGCTATTTTTGTGTTTCTGAATTTTGATTTATTGATACTGTTTGTATTATTTACAAAAGTGAAAATCCTGTTTCTTTCTTTCTCAGCTGTTCTAAATATACTTCCTTTACTTGTCCCTCACTTGCCATGACTAGAACTTATGTTATCTAAAAATTGTAGGGTCTGGGGAGATGGCTCAGTGGTGCTTCCCTAGCAAGCAAAATGGCCTGAGTTCAATCCAGTCCCCCACAAAAAAAAAATTTAAAAAAATAAAAATTGTGAGCTTCTGCATTTTTCTTTATTGCCAAATTAGAAGTGAAACATTTTATTTAGTCTTTCCCTGTTAAGTGCTTTTTAAACAATTTTTAAAATGTTTTTAGTGCAGGGTCTACATGGTTTCACTATGTAGATCAAACTCATAGTGATTCACCTGTTTTCAGCCTCCCAAATGCTAGGATTGTAGGTGGTTGGCTCAGCGTGCCTGGGAGTGAGGCCAACGCAGCATCTAGTGCTGGGTATCAAACCCACATTCCCTGCATTTGCCTAAGCAGGCACTTAGTCTACTGAGCTATCTCACTGGCCCGATTTCCATATTTTTAGTGTTTAAAAATTCATGTTGAGGTAGCTTCTTAATTTTTATAACTTTCTGAAGAAAAAAGTCTATTTTATCAGAAAGGTATGTCAATATGATAGAACACTTTCTGAGAATCAATTGATATCATCATATAATATGTAACCAAATGATTTTGTTCTTCATGCTAGTTGAATTCAAAATGTTTTCCAGCATTATACACCTGACATGAATCATACATGCACATTTATTATATATTTTAGTCAACTTTCTAATGCTTTATTCAGCATTTTATCCATTATCGATGGTCTGTCATAATGTATCATTGGTTATTTTAGGATTTCAGTTTCAGGATACTATTGATCTCATAATGTATAAACTAATTTGCTTTTTCTATGTTTTGGAAAGCAACCTGTAAAGTTTGCTAAAATTCCTAGTAAGAAACTCCAGGCGAGGAGATTAATCATTGTGTGATATTTAATTAAGAACTTAAATTACATCATGTTTATAGGATTTTTTATATTTTCGTTGTTTGTTTTTTGTTTGTTTACTTGAGGCAGAAAGACTGGTCTTGAACTCATTAACGAGCACAGGCTGTCATCCAGTTGTCAGTTATCTTCTCAACTGAGGTATTGCCCTATCCACCTGCCTATAAATCCCAAACGAATGCCTGGCTTCTGCTTTCTGCTGAGCTAGTATTTGTGGTGGTCTCGTGTTTGTTTTCTTTGTTCTTTTCAAGGAACTAGTCCATTTCATCTGTTTTTGAACATGTTAGTATAAAGTGGAGCAGACAATTTTCTGAAGCTATAGCACAATGCCAGAGACTCAGAAAAGTATAAACAATAGAAGCTAATTTGATTGCTGCTACTGGAGGCTGGCAGGTCATACGCCCATAGGGCTTTCTTAGCATGTTCTGAACACACAGGACACTGAGAAGATCCAGGGATAAATTTATCCTCCTTTTACAGAGCCCATCCTCACAACAAAGTATCAATCCATTCTGATGTGAAAGCCTCACATTTCAGTCATATTTTATTGTCTTGTAAATTTCTACCTTGGTTGCACTTACTTTGTAGAATTGTGAGGAAAATGTGTGTTTATTCATAATACCAATTTTAGGGTTAATGTTGGAAATCTAGATTTCTCCATAAGACCATTAAAGCGCAGTGGAATTATTTCATGATATCAGAAATTGTACCATATATATATATATATGTATATATATATATATATATATATATATATATATTTGAGTTGGAAACCTACACAGACACTGAAAGACTTCCCATAATGAACATTCATGGATGTGAACAAATTGCAGAATCTACTGGGCACTGTCACAGTTGTGCTGCTGGGTGCTTACTGTATAGTAGTACAGTATTCAAACAGAGTTCACATGTCCAAAAGCAAAATAAAAATAAGGCTGTTTGGCCAGTCAGATAGCTCAGCAGACTAAGCGTCTGCTTCGGCAAGCTCAGGGACCAGGGTTTGATCTCCGTCCACCTGGGACATGCTGAACCAATGAGCGAGTCCAGCACTGGGGAGGCCGAAAACAGGAGGATCACGATGAGTCCAAGCTGTGTAGTGAGACCCTGTACCAAATATATACAATGAAAAATTACAAAAATAAGGCTGATGTACAAAGGATTATTAGGAAGCCCATCACCATATATGATAAGTACTTCTGTGAAAGCTGTATAAGATTCAATTTGCTGGACTTATGAATGAATTCAACTTATTAATGTTCTTCTAGAATGGAACTCATTCTTAATTTGGGAACTTTAACTCATTTTCTAAAAACTTTATTTCCAAATAAATTCACATTAGTGATTATTACTTCAGTATGTAAGCATATGAATTTGGTTGCTGCATAAAATGGGCATACCTCTCAAATACAACATGCATCCACTTCATCAAAACTGTTCTAAATTTTTAGCTTATCCCAACTTCAACAACCTCTGAAGTTCAAAATGTATCTAATTATTCTCTAATTTTCACCTAGTTGAGACTAAAGGGAATAATGCTTTCTAAGCAAAATACCTACTCAGCTGTAAAAATGTGAAACCACAAATTTGTATGCTTCCTGAATTGAATAGGGCATTAGAAGAAGTAGAAACTCCTTTGATGGTCTTCTAGGATAGTCAAATAGGAAAGACAGAAGACAGACACTCCTTTGGCAAGAAGGAGGCTGCCCAGTTCCAAAAGCACCTGAACTATGAAAAGAATACAGAAATACTTTGTGTTCATTATTATATAAAACAAACAAATCTTCAAAGGATACCTACTAGAGTATACAAGTTCAAATGTATATATTCTGGAAAAGGCAAAGGTATAGAGAAAGTAAGAGATTGGCAGTTTCTAGGTGCTCAGGTGGTAAAGGATAGTATCCATAAGTCAATCACAGGTGATAGCAGAGAAGTAAATCCATTCTGCATGACATCATGAGCGTGATCAGGATATTACATATTTTTCAAAACTTATAGAGATGTACAATATAGAATTAACAGTCTTAGACAATGATAACATATCAATAGAGGTGATGAAATAGTACCTGATGAATCACACTAATAAAAATATACATGCAACAGGAATGGATGGGCAGATCTGGTATATGAACTGGATATCTATACTGAACTATTCACTCTGCCTCTAAGGCTGTATGTAATAAAATCACGTCTATTGATTAAAATGTTTGTAATATATCCTAATAAATGTAAAATACCTAACCCAAAGTAAAAAAAAAATGAAAATACAATTTGAAAATGCTAAATGCCACCAGTGGAGGCAGACACCAGAGGAACTACACTTTTTAAAGGAAAGCACAGAAGCAAACCCTCTGTGCTACTGCAGAACTTCTATAAGTATTCGTCCTAGTTTGATGTAGCGAAAGAGGGGAGCTCAAGCAGAAAATTGGAATCTTTCTTGGCTGCAGAATCATAGTTTGAGTTCCAAAGCTGCTAGGATAGCAGGAAATTGAGGGGCAAAATTGGAGAGGCTATACAGCTGAAAACAACAGAGTTTTTAATCCACATGCAAATACCCTGCGTGCCTTAGTTGATCCTTAATGTGTGTGCACACCATGTGACATCCCAAGTAACTCTGGAGACAATAGTTACAACAAAGCTAAATGAATCTTTCAGCTTTTTTCCTGGAAATTGATATAAAACTAGTGACTTTGTTCTACCAGGTTAAAGGGCCTTTAGCTTATATCACAGCTCCCCCTGAGATCTGGGAAGACATGCTTTGTGAAGGTATAGCACTTTTCATTAAAAGTATAAACAGCATCCTCAGAATAAATGAAATAATGAAAATAACTATCTGTGAAAAAAGTGTAAAACCAATTTTTGACAGGATCAAAGAGTGGCAGCTGATACAGGCTTCATTCAAAATTGTAACCTTTATAAGAATACAAATTTATCTACAGGTTCTGAAACAATTTAAACTTTCATTCTTTTAATTCTAAATAAAGTAACAAAGCATGGAGAAAATATGAAAAACAAGCAATACAAATAAAAACAAGAATAAATGATAGGAATAAAAATCTGCTCATATGATTAAAAAAACCCCAAACAACTGGAAAAGAGTTCTGACATCATCCATAAATAAAACCTCCCTGTGTGTGTAAAACAGGGATTCATACAGGAGGGAGTAGGATCTCAATGGACCCTTTGACAGGGAACAGTCATTTTGAGTCTAAATCTGCAATCATGTGGAGAATCCTCCCTCATTGTTCTGGGCCCCATGCCTGGTCATAGCCCAATTCCTAAGAAGCTTAAATGTAGGCCCATCTGACATTGAATCTACAACCTAAACCATCTGCTAAGGTATCTTAGCGGAAAAACTATGCATGCTTGTTAATCTCTTGGCACATAGAATAACCTGCATTCCTATACCATATTTGAGTATAGACCTTTCTATCTCTGTTACACTTCCCATTACCTGAGATTTCAGCTTAATACTTTTAGCACAAGGACCCAAAGAAAGACTTTTCCAATCTTACAGCCCAGGAGTTACTCATCAACAAAGTCTCCATCTCACAAAAGATATTGAGAGAAGCATTTTCAGGTCTGGACCTTCTTACTGTACTTAACAAGCTACTATTTGTATGCCAGGAAAATCTGAGAGACATGTGTCCACCTAGGCCAAATAGAAAAGCTCACTGGTTCCTTTGTTTAACAGACTCCAAAAGGAATTCAGTCTTTTATTTTAAAGAGAATAAAAATAAATAAATAAAATGTGATAGAGCATTTCAAAATAAGAGAGAAAGAAAGAAAGAAAGAAAGAAAGAAAGAAAGAAAGAAAGATTATAGGTTCAAGTTGCTAAGGAACACAAATTCAGCAATGCTTTATAGGCTAATAGCCAATTGAGTATAGTAGTATATTATAAAAAATATACATATCAGTAACTGTGGCCAAATAGAATTCATTCCAGAGATGCAATGATGATTCAACATATGAAAATCAAGAAATGTAATAAGACATATTCACAGAAATAGATAAAGCCACATGATTATCTGAATAGATACAGAATAAAAATTTCACAAAATACAACCAACCGTCATGTAAAAACAAAAAAAAATGAACATATAAAAGAAATATGCTACAACACAAAGACCGTGTGTGACAATGCCAAAGCTAACCTCATGTAGAGGGGAGAAGATGTGAAATCTTTCTCTTTAGCATTTGGAAAAGATTAGCTAGGATGTGCATTTTCAGCTTTATGTTCCACATAATGCTAGTCACAGTCAGGACAATTAAGCAGTAGAAATAAATAAATGACGTCTAAATGTTAAAAATAATGGTTAAATTACACCTTTTTGTGGCGTGCCAACACTATCAAATTACAGAAAATCAGTGGCAGCACATTCTGGGTAACCATAGCTGCTATGCTTCCACAGGCACTGTTGAATAAACAGCGTGGCCTGACTGTCACACCTTCTAACATCCAAATCTGGACCAGAGTGTCTCTTCTTCTGACACCTGTAGCAGCCGCATAGGGCAAGAAAATTTACAAGCGTCTCTAAAATCACAGTAAGCAGTTTTTCCTTATTTAGGCTGCATGAGAAGTGGGGAGCAAGCACATTAATTACACTGTAAAAAGGGCTGCTTCTGGTCAAAGAGAAAATGGAAGGGAAGACCAAAAAAATGAGAGAAAACAGCAAGAGCAAGATGAAGAACATGTAGAAGGAGGAAGAGGAGAATGAGCATCATTTTTTGGTATCATTATTATAACACACATCCTCATTATGAGATCTCTATGCTAATGTCTTCATCTAAACCTAATTAGTCCCCCAAAGCTCCTATCTCCAAATACCCTCCCGCTGGAAGTTAACCTTTCAATACATATATTTGGTTGAGGAAGACACAATTTAGTTCATATTATCCACATAAGAAGATAACTTGCAGCTATTTCATAAGCCTAAATATATTAGTTCAAAATTCAAGAACTGTATTCCTTAGCATATGGGTAAATGGATTGAAATCTTATTCCCATACAAAACCTTCATTTATACATGACTGTCAGAATGCTGAAACAAGCAAAGCATCTTTTAGTAGATAACTGTATAACCTGCGTTTTTTCAGACAATAGGAGAGTTCTCCATGCCCAAATAAGAGTCTCATGCTTTACTGATTGAGCTAGACAGGCACCTTCCATGCCCAAATATCCTGACTTATTATGGCTTGAAAAGACACAGAGGAAACTTAACTGACCACTACGATGTGAAAGAGATTAATCTAAGTCCATCCATTTACACATTTTTGTCATGGTTGTTTGTGTTTCCCATGTAAATGTCACCATATGTGATAGTAACATAAGGAATTAAAATTAGCCTTTTTGTGAATGTTGCATCTCAGACAAAATTACTTCTTTAATTGCTGCATTTTTAATTAAAGTTTATTAATTATGTTTGAATGGATTTGGATCTTATATAGAATTCTACTATCCACTAACTATGCTGACAATTGTCCTATACTGCTGGTGATGATCAAACATGAGCTTAGGCTTAGTAACATAATGCTTTCGATGTCTCCCAAAGATTTCATCATTTATATATACATATATATATATATACATATATATATGATTCAAGATATGAAAATCAAGAAAGGTAATAAGACATATTAACAGAAATAGATAAAACTGCATCATTATCTAAATAGATATAGAATAAAACTTTCACAAAATGCTATGTATAGATTAAAAAGAATGTTAGATACAAATCATAAACAGTTCTATGTAGAAGTGTTAATTACTTTAATCAGTATTTGCTGTTATATTTAATTTATTTTTAAGTCAATAGATATATTTTTTGAACATAGAACAAGATACTGTGTGTGTATATGTATATATATATATATATATATATATACATTCATGTTGTGATGAAATTGTTGGAAATATCTGTGTTTCATAACTTCTCTTTGTGAAATACAAGACAAACCTGAATCCAGACACTTAATTAATCTTCTTTTAAATATTGCATATTCTAGAATTTACCTTCATGTTTAAGATTACATTTCAAAGTAAAAATTCCACTGACTTTCATGTGAAAGAGGGAGTTTTCAAATGCACATCTGAATGGAAAATAAACAGCTACCAAATATTGAAGCATATGACAAAGACTAAAGGACTTTCAATAATCCTGTATTGTTATTTTAATTTCATAATTTAAAATTAAAATTCACTCAGCTTTTCAAAAATGGCATCAATATATCAATTTATGCTGCAAAAGTATGCTGTCTTGCTAAGGTATAATATTTCCTTTCAAAAAGGAACTACCAAAATACATTTGCTTTTTCAAACAAAAAAATCAAACTACTATCACCAAAAGTTAAAATAAACAAGAAAAGGCAAATATGATCCCTGCCAACTCCACAAAAATTTTTCACCCTATTGATCCATTGGTTTTGCAGAGGAATTGACTGTCAAGAGGGTAAACATCACATGTATATTGATTGCACTGAAGTCAGAGTTGCAAGCCAAAGGTAAGGCTTGCAGAAAACAATTTCAAAAGTTGCATATTTAATTCTCTCTAAATATTTATATATTTTCTCTGGTGTTTTCTCATAGCCAAACAATCCAGTCTGGTGCCCTTCCAGCGTTTTCAGATCTCTGCAATGTTAAAGGCCACTGTGTACAACTGGAATCAAGGGACAAAATCTCCGGCCAAACAGATGGTGAGGAATAGTTAATTGACTCACTTGAGAAGATGATGAGTCACACAGACCATGGCTTCATCAAGGAATATGAATAATAAATTATGCCTGTTTTAATAAATTAAAAGTGCAGCACTTTCTTAATTGCTTATTTCAAATAATATAATAAGGTATTCATGTAAGGTACTGGGAGATTCACATGTATTACTCCCCAGGTTTTGATGACAATTTCATGAAGCTGTAATAATAGTATTCCCATTTTTCAGTAGGTAAATATGAGGCCCTGAATAATTAAGAAGTTCACCCAGGATCATTCAACCTACAAACTGAGCCAAAAATCAAAATCAGGCACATTTTCTCCAAATTCTTCAATAACTAACTTCACTACATCTTTCACTAGAATCCTAGAGAATGTCAAAATACGGTGCAATTACACCAAGAAAATGAGCTCACTGAGTATAATTTGCAAAATATAGAATGAAAAGCAAAGACAACCAACTATAACCCTTCCATCCAAAGAACTATATTTGCAACGATTGTCCAGTGTAACAAAATCCTAATAAATTTCCATTCAACATTTTACATCTGTTTTCTTTCCTTAATAAACACAGTTTTCTCCTAGCGTATGGAAAGCATCAGACTTTTAACTAAGTATAATTCCAACTGGTGGAGAGTTTTGTAGTTATAATTCCTGTTTAAAGGCAAACAAAAGTAAAGAGCATAATTATCAGAGACATTTTTAGGGTCCATTGGAGAAACAAAGTGGAAGGGGAAATGTCCCTGAAAGCTTAAGACACAGGCAAATACGAAGCAGCACCATTGAGATCAGCTTTGCTGGAAAAGCTGCTGGGTCCCTGCTGAGGGGTCCTGAAGTGAGGCACAGAGTGTTACCTGAGGAAGAAACTCCTGAGGATTTCCTCTTGTCCTCAGACTATATGGGCCTTTGCTTTTATTCATAGTGGAAATGAAAACAAAAGCAGAAAGTTGCAACAAAGAGCTTTAATTATAAAGTTAAAGAAAGGACATGGGACTTTTATGTGACAAAGACTAGGCAAGAGTGTTACAAATGACAGTAAGAATAGCAGGAAAGGACTCCAGCTTGAGCAGCTGGAGCGGTTCACCTGGATGAAACAGATCAGACTGATCAACCCACAAAGGTGGGAGGGCAGGCTTTAAGGAAGAGGTGTTAAATTGCACACAGCTGATCATTATCCAGTCCTGGTTTCACAGCTCTGGAATCCTTGTGGCTGGTTCTACTTGCATGAATGATTTTCTATTTACAGTGATTTTAGTCATGGTGACTTCTGCCTTTTAGGGAACCTAGGTGATCTTTAGGACACTAGCTGAACATTTTTGGAAATAGTTGAATATCCCTGTACAACCACTTATCTCAACAACCTTTGTCATGGGCAGGATGAGATTGTATGAATTCCAGGCTAGTCAATTTCATTTTGCAAACAGTGAGGCAGACAGGAAGTGAGTAGCACATCTCTATGCAGAGCTGAGAAGGAACATGACCCAAAGGCTTTAGTAACAAAGAAAATAAAATGAAGCTTATGTTTTCTTCTGCTACTCATTACTTATTGCGCATCTATAGGTGTATTTCAACAGTTGTGGTTTTTCTATAAGTGCTTCTTAAGTCCTTCACTGCCTTAGAAGAAAACATAAATCATATTCTTAATGAATAGGAAGGGGGCCTGCCCCTTAGCTCAGTTCTTTAAGTGGCTGCTACAACAAAGCAGTCAGGCACAGGTTGCTGTGGTTAGATTCCCCCCAACTCAAGCCAGCCAAACCTGCCCTGAAGGCATTCGGAGCTAAAAAAAAAAATCCTTAATGAATAGGAAGCGAATGGCCCAGGAATCTGTCTATCCTGGGCCTCTGTAAGAGTCATTATGCAGTAACTATACCCTTAAGGATACACAAAAAGGGAAGGAGGGATGGAGAGAAAGTGAGACAGACAGAGAGAGAGAGAGAGAGAGAGAGAGAGAGAGAGAGACAGACAGACAGACAGAC
>NDGN011314989.1:0-25756 GCA_002564285.1 Tympanoctomys barrerae | reverse complement strand
GAGAAGAAGGAGAAGAAGAAGAAAAGGGGAAAAGAATATTTCTAGGCATGTTCTCTTTCACAGATTATACACAAAAATTAGATTAAAACAGAAAGATTTACATAGCCCATACATAAATATGATACACAAATTCACTACTGCTTATTTTTTAAATAATGATGTATGTTACAAATTTAGGAAAATGATAACCAAATACAACCTCCTACAAATCAGGAATAAAGGTACACATAAAATACTTGTAAAATCAGAAGAAATTTTTGAGGCAGGGTGTCATTGTCATGATATGGTCCAGGCAGGTCTTGGACTCTCTGCATAGACCAGGCTGACCTTGAACTTGTGGCCATCCTATGATGAAAAACACAGCAAAAGCTAAAATTAAGGAGCTGAAATGCTGAAAGTGTAGAGGGTACATGACATGTTCAACTTTTTTGGAGAGATGTGGGAAATCCTACTTTTTCCCCCCAAAATGGTTACAGCAGTTTTGCTTTCTGTTCTTGTTTTGTTTTGTTTTGCTTTGTTTTAAAGACCAATACACAATAACACAGAGAGCCATAAAGTTCCTTATATTTAAATCCTAATGATTCTTCCATACAGCATGGTGGTGCAGTCAGGGTTTGCAATGGAAATAATATCATATGGGACATGTAGTTTATCATATTCACCGTAAGAGTCAAATGCAAAAAGCAGGGAGATCTATACACACACTAGAAACCCCAAAGAATCCAGCTGAGGGCCTGTGTCCCATGGCAAGGTCCTGCATGAATTCAGCTGGAGGACCAGAGCCCATGACATTCTCACATGAATCTGTTTCAAGGATCTATGCTAGGAAGGCCAAAGGGCAGGGGCAGTGACTAGAAAGTTTGCACCAGTGTGATAACGGCCATGTGCCAGCCCGCTGAGGGATCTGCCCTGGAGACAGGAAGTGATGCTGAAAGTAATGACCAGAGCTCCCCTGAAAAGCACAACAGCCATCTTCAGCAACAGTGAGGTCCCAGCATCTTTCAATAATATAACAGCCAAGTTCTTATCAGGAAAACCAGCATGAAAGGCTTCCCCAGAAAAATTAACAACGCTACCCCTTTCTTCTCCAGTTGTGACTTTTTCTTAGCAATGCTGTTGGCAACGATCCTCAGGCAGGCTTTTCACACTCAGTACCACACTGATTCAGTGAAGCTGGATGTTACATGTTGACCATTCGTTAATCCTCCACAAATGGATAAAGAAAATGGTGGTATAACCATAACTATAAATAGGAAAGAACAAACTACTGCTAAGTGAAACCAGAGAAGTGAGTCTTAAAAATTGTGATGTCAATGAATTCTTAATAGAAATTGTGGCTATTTGATTCTAGTTTTACATAGCTCTAAGTAGACACAATTCTTTCTGATATGAAATATCAGAAGGCTAATTCCTTTTGGGGTACTGTGAGAAGTGGGTTGAAAGAAAATGAGCATGAACAAAATTTCTGAGGTAGAAAAGTAGTTTTTTTACTGTGAAAGGGGTTTAAATGATAAAATGTATGCAATTGTTATAATTATGAGTATATATCCTTAGTATTTGTCCATATCTATAGTGGTGCATCATAATGTCAAATTCTACTTAATGACATACATGTTACATTGCCTAAAGACTGTCTAAAATTTATAAGAAATATTTCCAAAGAATAAGGGAACATAAATGGATAGCAAGAACCATAAAACTGTGATAAAACAAGTATATCAAGGTTTAGTGAGAGGGCTTTGTATTTCCATTTCAAATACTTTCATCTTTTTTGCTTGAAGTTGTATTAACCAAACTTAAAAATGGAAATATAAGGAAGCCCGGGAATTTTGGTAACCAAGTGGGATAGCCACATTCTTTCCGGTTCTCATCATACAAACAAAATTCAGAAGATTTAGCCTATACAATTTTCAAAACCTAAGAATCAGAAACGCACAGCAACTACAAGGCAATGAGGGTGAAACTTTTAGAGCTCTCCATTATAATAAACAGCGGGCTGCATCATGTGTGCCAGCGATGTGCCCCACTGCATAAGCAATGGTCTTCAGTTCATAAGGTAGTATGCTGTTTTGTGCAGTATCATACATGTAGCTGAGTGGTGAGAGGTTGATGGTGTTGCAAGTGAACAATTACTATTGTTCTATGATATTTACATATTTTATTTCTTATTTAATTAACTAATTTTTATTTATATATTTTAGTTGTAACATTAAACCACTAAAGCAATTCAAATTATTTTTTGTATGTTCATAAAAAATTTACAATAGTAAAACTCATTTTTATTTCATAAACTGTTACTTGAAACACTAAAAAGTAAATGTAAGTAATGATAAAATAAATACCATTTTTATATATTGCATATTGAAAGATTAATATTCTCTTGTAAATTTATGTAAAGTTCTCTTAATTTTTTTCTTTCATGGTTATGAACTGTTTTTTTTTTTTTCTAAAGGATTTTTCTTCAGGAGCATATCTTTTGAGACATTTTCCATTTTGTCACTACATCACTTTTATATAGATAAGTTTATCATCACTAAATTCTCAAGTGTACATCTATTGTCTCTCAAATATCAGCAGTATCAATATTCATAAGGTCAAATATGGATTGCATTGCTGCATTTATATTTATCTGAATTTCATCTTCTTTTTCTTTTTCTTTTTTTTTTCTTTTCAGAACCTGGGATTGAACTCAGGCCCTTTTGCCTGCCAGGGAAGCACTTAATCCGCTGAGGCATTTCCCTGGCCCCTTAATTGAATTCCATGCTAACATTATTTTTTATTTTCTACCCTCTCAGCTTTTTGACCAAATTTTTCTTTCAATAATACATTTTATAACATATCACAAGTGTTTGTCAGTGGGAGACAAGAAAATGACACATCCACATGTATTTTCAAATCTATTCATGAATCAGGTAATGGTTGCACAGTGACAAATTCCTGCAAGAACATAAAGGAAGCAAACGCTCAGGCATTGTCATAAGGTGCTGGCACAAAGTTCATACACTGTGCAATTACTCAAGATTGCTATACTAGTGCTACTGTACTTTGAAGTGCTACGTAGAGGATCTAGTATGCAACTTAAGCAAGGTAACTGAAATCCATTAAAGAAATCATGTACAGTGAGGTGTGTTTGTGGGAGTGTCTATGTTTCTGTGTACATATTCGTGCACATAAATGTTTTTCTCTTGTGGAGAGGGGAGGAGAGAAAGCAAAGGACAAAACTCTAGGACAAAAATTCTGCAAATGGGGCAAATTTTTTTAAAAAACTGTCAATCTATGCTACTGTGTTTATTCCACGATGCTCCATGGAATGTGCTAATCAAGTGTCTGTGGGGTTTATTTCCCATGTGCATGCTAGTCTATGGATGTTATCAAAAGTGGCATATATTTACATAAAACATATGCACACCTTTCCATGTACATTAAATCAGCTCTACATTACTCAGCATGCATCATAAAATGTAAATGCTATAGGGCTGGGGAGATGGCTCAGCAGCCTGAGCACCTGCCTGGCAAGTGCAAGGGCCAGAGTTTGATCCCCAGTATTGCATGCTGAACAATCCGGGACATTGGGCATGCGAGTCTGGTCCCAATACCCAGCATGGTGGCTCACACCTATAACCCTACACCAGTAAGTCTGAGACAGGAGGAACACTAAGAGTCTGAACTGAAAATAACCCCTAACAATAATATTGATAATGAAAATGTAAACACTATAGAAACAGTCGATACACAGTAGTATTTGGTACATAATGACAGAAAAAGACAGTTTATATATTTTCAGTACACATGAAATTTTTCTTCCTGGAATAATTTTCCAGACATGATTAGTTGTTTGGATATGCAAGGCTGATTGTGCTTTTTTTTGTAAATTTGTGAAAGTTTCAAGATACGTCATAATCAAAAGCAATGAAATAGAAATACATACAAGACATTAAATAACTTTCTTCCTTTCTAAAAACATTATGTATAATGTGATATTACTCAAATTACAATTAAATATTAAAAATTATATTAATAAGTTTTATGGTACATTTGTTTCTAAATTGGCATTTTTCTTATCATAGAGTTACATTACGCATTTCTGAGCAATAATGTAGATGAAATATCTTGAAAATGACACTGCGCAGCAGCACTATAATAAATATGGCTTAAAGATTGATTTCTAAGGTGCTATCTGTATGTAAAGCCATTGTTGGATTTTTATGACATGTCTTCATTTTATTCAATTCAGCAGCATTCATAACAAAATATAGGTTGCACAAGAGGAAGCTTGTACAGGACATGCCCCGTATGTGGCACAGAGCTACTTTCTATGTGGCTTAAAGATGCCTTATTTGTGGATCTCGCTCCATATTTTCCAAATGAAATTCACCAATTTATTTTCTCTAAGAAGGGAAGTTCAGAAAATTAATTTATATTAATTTTAATCAGTTAAGTGTCTGGGTTTGTTTTCATTGCTCATTTATTAAAATTGATTTATATATGATCTGTATAGTGAGGTCATTTTGAAAGTTCGGCAATCTTTCATTAAGTATTAAAAACCAAAAATAAAGTAGCAAGTGGAAAATATAAAAAGGTAAGTTTGAATAACAATGCAAAGTGAAATTAGAGATACTGTGAACAAAATGCTAAACTTTCAAAATATTCTATTGCTGAATATATAATTTTGCTTATTAATTCTGATTTTCACACAATGAAAAGAGGTTAGATGAATAAAACATTTGTCAGTGTTCTAATAATCCAAAGGAAAGATTTACTGATTTTGATCATGTTTTATTTTATTATATTGCCTATTTATATTTTAGTGCAAATGTTCAGTTCTACAACATGGTTTTACCTACAAAAGAAGTTTTTTAGTAGAAAATATCTGGTAATATGACTGTTACTAATAATTTAATATAATGGTGTTGATTTTAAGTGATAGCTTTCCATTTCATTTGAATTTCAATTTGTATTCTATATCAATACTGACTAAAAGCTAAGAACAAACTATACATAAGTAGAATTAAGCTGAACTTATTATATATTAATATCCAAATAATTTTATAGCTGCAATTTTTTCACCATACACTTACCAAATATGTTTGTATCTTTTTATTTGGGAACTTGACTTTGGTGTAATAAAAAGGCAAAGATCACAATTGTGTAGAAAAGGGTCAACTATCTTTTTTTTTTTTTTCTTTTTTGTTTCGCGGAACCAGGAATTGAACTCAGGCCCTTGCACTTGCCAGAGATGCGCTTACACTACTGAGCCACCTCCCAGGCCCCCAAGGGACATCTATCTTTATCACATTTAAGGAATTAAGTCTATGCCATATGCTATATAGAATTTTATAATTGTTATGAATTCATAGCATAGTTCAAGCTCTAAATATTCTACTGAGCTTTACATACTTTTCTTTATACAATTGCCAAACACAAATGAAAGTGTGCCTGCAGAGGAGGACAAATGCCTCTTTGTGGTAGTTAGCAAGACGAAAAAGCCGTGGAGGAGAACTGAGTGGAGACCTGAGGCATTATATAACATGCCCGATATTTACCTGACAATTACACTAACTAGAACAATGTGCAGTCCTACCAGGATATACCTAACAGCTTTTTTAATGAATCAGTGTGTTCTGCTGGGAATAGATCAATCTAAACAGAGACCAACAGGGGAACACAGTGCTTGGAATGTGTCATAATGATAATTTTGATATCAATCCACCGTTATGGCTGAAACAATATATCAAAGACTTAGGAAGACCACGATGGAGAAAAAGTCAAACACTAGTATTTAAAGATTGAAGAACAAATGAGCAAGGGTACTAGAAATTTAAAATTTACATGAGACAAGAACTTCAACATACTTATCCCACAAGTAAAATAATACAGTAGACATTTTCACTGTGGCACTTAATTCATAAATACCAGGTGAAATAACCTGCCACATTCCTTACCTAAACCTCACTGATTCTTAATTTTGTATAATACTATTTTCCCATGCAACAAGTAAGTCATATATTAGCAGTATACATTTTTATGGAAATAAGACATGTATAGTAATAAATTTATGGAAAATCAACTAAAGAATTATAGTTACAAATTATTACTGATTTTCTTTTGTGTGGGCCTATAAAGTATATAACATACTCAACATTGAACAGATGTACAGTAGTAAATCATTTATAGAAAAACAAATATATCACGAATTTCAAATCTATAAGATTGAATGCTTTATTTAATTTTTATTAAAGAAATGTTTGAGACAACTTTGGTTATTTTAGTTTCTAAAGTTATTGTGTGGGACATGAAAATCATATGAAAAATGCTGAAAATAAAGGAAGCAGACATCTACTCCAAAAATGAGGAGAAAGGAAATCATAACTAAGAAAAATGAACCACCCAGCAGAAAAGTATAAAAGCAAGGTGTGAAAAGTAAAGCCATATTAATATGCTGGGCTGTAAAAGGCTCAGGTCAACAACTTCTGACATTGCCAGTCCTATGGACTATTGTACTATATTGCAGTATTTTGCTGTATTCACACACCCACAATTTTTAAATAACAATGGAATACCCATCTCTGATATAACTAAACAAAAGAAATATCATTCAAGTTGTATGTAATAGAAAAAATGCTTTTAAAAATGTCTGTGTACTCTAACAGTGTAACTAAAGCATTTGATAATTCATGCATTATAAATTCATTCATGGACATAATTTCCCAGATAGACATAATTCCACCAAAATATTATAATTTCATGTTGGAATTTCCATCTAATCAGTCAAAAACTCATACCATTATGTAGTGATAACATTTTCCAAAGCCACATCTTTCAATTGGTAGAATTTATTAAAGAATGAAATGAGAGTAAAACAATAGAATAACATCAGAGGAACCACTCTAGAAGAACCTCCTATTTATGAGTTTGGATGGAAAGAAAAGACTTTCAGTGCTGCTACGGATACTCCTCTCTGCATTCTTCCTCAAGTGGAGATAAAGTACTGCTACATAAAAGAGGGAGATTCTGCTAATGCCAGAACATCCTTGACCTTCTTCAGATCTTTTCACCAAGGTACTAACCTCGATAGACAGAAATAAGTAAACAACTGGATTACATGCTTCAAGTTCATGACAAGAGCAAATTTGATGAGAAACGAAGCTACAGTAATTCGATCCACAACTCTCACATCTTACAAAATATTACACTAATTTTTAAAATATAACCATCAAATTAGAATACAGAAAAAATTATACCATGAGATCTAGATGATTGTAGAAGCTGATAAAGTTCATGAGAGACTGCAAAATATAGGCTTTAGAGTACAATTAATAGGTTCACATATTATGAGAAAATATTTGTAGAAGATAGCCCTCATTATTAAATATTCATAATACTAGGTACTATCGAGATAATATGGCTATCCTGACAACTAAATGAGACAAGTCTATTATCTTCAGGATCCTTCATTTTGATTGGAAAACTGGTAGTTGCATATGCATATGGACATATGAAATATACACAATTATATATTTTCAACAGTTTGAAAGTGAAAATAATGTAAAAGTGCTGGGGATAGAGCTCAGTGGCATAGCACCTTCCTGGCAAGCCCAAGGACCTAAGTCCAATGCCTGGCACCAAATAAATAAGTAAATCTTACTGAAGTCTTAAAAAATACTATACACTTGAAGTCACAACATCATTTAAAAAGAAAAAAAGCAAAACAGGAAATGATAAAGTGTTATTGGAATTTAAGATTAACAGAAGCAGTGTGACGTAGTTTCCACTAAAACGTTAGGACAATTCAACAATCAAAGAAAATGAAGACAGCTATACAAAAATATTTTCAAACATGATACCAAAATTAACATTAAAGAACATTATAACTAGTGAACCTGAGGGTGCCTGGAAATGTTTGAACTACTTGTTTAAAGAAACAGTGGTGATATATGTTATGCAGTGTAAAAAAATGGTAAAATAAAAATAATCTAAAATATTTTAAATTACACATTAAAAATACAGATTGCATTTCCAAAATTGTGCATGAAAACTATAAATTCTACCTCCTAAATCCAGATGTAAAGTGCAGATTCCAACTCTCACAAAATTACTATGAGTTGCCATTCAAAACCGTGCCATACAATTTCATGCCATACATTTCCACCTCTACCCTGTGCTCTACAGCCAGGCAGCCATAAGAAGAGCAGCTTTGCTCCACCATACCTTTTTGGGAAGATGTTACTATTTAGCAAGCCCATCACTGAGTGCAAGCTTAGACACTCTAAGCCAAATAGACCTTTCCTTTAAAAAATATTTATTTATTTATTTATTTATTTATTTATTTAGTCCAGGGTCTTGCTATACAGTTCAGACTCATAAATATGCTCCTGTCTCAGCCTCCCCAGTGCTGGGATTACAGGTGTGTACTGCTACACTCACTTTCAGTGGCTGGCACAATGGGTCTGGATTTCCAGGGCCAGCACAGCATGCGGTACCAGGGATTGAACCCAAGTCCTTACACATGCCAGATAAGATCTTAGACCAATTAGCTATCTCCCCAGGCAAACCTTTCTTTCTGTAACTAGAAAGTTTTGGGCATTTGGTTCCAACAAAGGGAAAACTAAATACACAACCTTAGACAATAGTATTTGCAATATATCTGTAACATATATGTATATGACTATCTGTCTCTCTGTCATTTATCCATGTATATACCATAGTGGTGATTGAAATACTATAGAAATGAAATCAAAAGGTGGTGAAAAAAAATTCTCAAAGCTAGTAATGTTTTAGCCAAACAAAATTATTCCAGCTGAAAGTTCTATATTTTGCTTTAAGAAAATTGCAATCATTAGGAATCAGTTTTACAATATTCACAGAGGCTTAATTCTGGCTTCTTAAGACTTCAACACACTAAGGTGGATGAGTATGAATAGAATTTTTCCTGAAATTAATTTATTATTATCTGCTAAAAGATTATGCTGAGTAGAAATTAGGGTTTTGATGAAACGTACAAATTTTCAGTTAGGATGAATAAGTTGAGGATATCTTTTGTAAAGTTTGCTGATTGTAGTTAATACTCATATGTGGAATTGAAAATTGTTAAAAAATAGATACATATTCAAGTAACAAAACATGTGTAAGATATTTAACAATTCACATAATTTATCTATTTCACAATGTACAGATGTTAAGACACATTCTACAACATAAACACACTATTTGTCAATGAACCAGCTATTGATTTTTAAATTAAATAAAAAGTAAACGAAAAATACATTCATAAATTGACTTTCTTCAAGTATAGTGGAAAACAGGAGAAAAGATAGGGAACTATTGTGTATGAGGGCTGGCAAGATACCTCAGTGGACTAAGTACCTGGTTAGGCAAGCACAGGGACCACGGCTGGATCCCTAGTACCTCATTCCAGGTTGGCCAGGGGCGCTCTGAACCAACCACCAAGACCATGTGTGATGGCATGTGCCTGTAATCCCAGCACTGGGGAGCCTGAAACAGGAGGATCACTGTGATACAAACTACAGAGTGAGACCCTGTACCATATACATTTAAAAAAGTTAATATTGTGTATGGTGGAATATTTATTCAATGACAATTACTTTACAAGCCAGCTATCAACTACACTCGTATATACTTTATAGAACTTTCTCTCCCCAATGTAGACAAATTTACTCTTTTAAAACATAACACTTTTCAATTAAACTACATTTTAAAGACATACTGCCACACTGGGAGGAATTAGACATATCAATGATGAATTTATTGTTTAAATATTATATATTGAGTGAATGATTATCCATAGATATTGTGCTTATTAAATTTAAGTAGCCACAGAAATTTTATTAATACTTTATAAAGCCTGTACTTGAACTTTTATATTATTCATTGCAATATTAACTCAATTGGAGTATACAGATGAGCTCTTGTAACATTTGTGTATGTTCACATGTAATTCTTCCTACCTAATAACATGTTTTGTATTTTTATCCCTCCTTGTTCCTCTGACACCTTCCCATCCTAATTAGCCCCTTTGTCCTACACATGAAAAAAAAAATTCGTACTTCTCTTTATCTGTCAATTTGTTTTACTTAAGAAGATTTGTAATCCCATTATTTTCTGTGTTAATAACATAATTTCATTTTTATTAATGTCTAAATGATTTATATATTATATTTCTTTTATTGATTTATTTTTTGAGCTGTTAGCTTGATGACTAATTTGATTTAAGTTATATTTAGTGATTACCTTTAAGGAATTTTTATCATATTTTTGCTTTGGGCTTATTTTTCTACTTTGTGTAAGATAACTAAAAGTCTAGAAATCACATCACATCAAACAGTTTTATATATAATTCTCAAGTAGATATTCCTTCATTTTAATTGTTTGTTTTTAAGAACATAATTTTTCCTTATAAGATTACCTATTTCTTTTATAGCAAAAATGAAACCATCATGATTCTTATGGCTGAAAGAAAGCGTTGATCCTAGAGCTACCCAAGCTACTGTTATATGAAGATAAAGGAGGGAAGTTTTAAAGGCACTACCAAAAAATGCAAGTCAGATCTGTGTGCATTACAAATCAAATGGCAACTGATGACTCAAATACATCTCATAAAATTTTTCCTAAATTTTTCTATCTCTTCTAAGGCATTATGTGCTCTGTGCCATGTATCATTAGCCCCAATGTTTCTTTAAAATATTTCTTTCTAATACTGTACTTTACTGACATTAAGAAGCTTGGATTAGAAATGCTGAGTTTAATCACCTATGAAATTAATTTTACTTCAAGAAATAAAGATTCTTTGCTTAAAACAATTCTAAGATATCAATATTAGCCTTATTACCTGTGATTTAGAATAAAATGAAGCTATGTTTCAATAATCATTTCATACAGACAGAACTGACTTATGATTTAACATTTTGAACTTTTTATGTACTTTAATTTATTGATTTACTTGACATTATGTCACTCACAAATCTTTTTTGTATATCTCATATTAAATTTAGTGACACAATATTACCACTTGAAAATTCATATATAAGTAGAAAAGTTGCTACTAAACTATATAAAATATTATACGATATTAAAATGATTATAATTTATATTCATGTATAATTTACATTTTATTATAACATATTCACAGTAATACTGTCTCATACCAGAAATGTTTAAATTTTTGTCATGAATTTGAAAGCTTATCTACTTACAAATATAACTATAACTTTAAATTTTGGATAAGCTTATTTGAAAATCAGAAGCCACTTGAATATTATTTATTTATATTATAGAAGAGAAACTCATGATTCTAAGTTTGCTTATTATCTATAGTTTGCTTTAGTTGATATAGCAACTGCTATATGGCAATGATATATCTTTTTTCATAAGTTAGCCAGATACTGTAGGAATCCGGAGTCTGGTAATTGAATTATGTAAAATATAGTAGTTAATAAAAGTGCTGAATATCATGGACATATGCAATTTAAGAAATACATTCTTATTAAAAACTTCAATATTCTAAATTACTAAATTAATATTATTTATAACTCTTTACTGTGCACAAATCTATGCAGTAGAGCATATCAGTAAATTATAAGAAATATAGGATTTTATAAATAATTTCATAAAGCATGTGTTAGAGAGAAGATAGTTAAAATTCTGTATTTATATTGTATCTTAAATCTATTAGGATTACAATTTTAGAATTTGCCCTTTTATTACTGTGCCAGGGATTCTGTGACAGAGATACAAATTAGTTCTGGGCCCTGAAAGCCCAAGCCCAGAGTGTCAGCAGCACAGTTTCCTTCAAGGATTGGGAGAAACGACCTGTCCTAGTGCTTTTTCTTAGCTCCTGGGGGGTTGCTGGAAGTCTTTAGTTTGCCTTGAATTTCAGATGCCTTACTCCTGTCTCTGGTTTCCTGTTCAACGGTGTTTGTCTAAGAGCGAGTGTTTTGAAAACTGGCCCTTTATGAGACACCTGTCATATTAGTTTGGCTTCTACCCTTCTCCAATATGACTCCACTAAACATTAATGCGTTATATCTAAAATGACCCTACTTCTCCCAAAACAATTAGTTATCAAGGGACTAGTGTTCAGGACTTAAGCATATTAAATCCAAGAATAACTGATTCAAATAGTAATAGCAGTTTTAATGTTTTTATACGGGTAGGTAAAATGGTTGTTATTTTTCTGTTGATAGTTTTTAAGTCATAGCTTAAGATGAGCAAAAGGTATTCAATGCCTAAATTTTGATACATGTTGGATTTGTTAACAACTTTTTGTGCTTTTTTCTTTGTCTACATTGTTGTTGTTTAATTTTTTGCTTATCTTCAATATATTGTGTTTAGAATTATGCTGTCTTTTAATAGAATATACGCTGTACCTTTCCATGAAATGCGTAAGTTTATTAGTATTGTTTTATCTTATCAAATACAAGCAATTGAGTGCTTAATCATTCATTAAAATCATTACTATTATCCATTATTTGATTTCTACCTTTTGTTAATTTCCTCCTTTCAACCCCATATCATAATTTTATATAAATTGTTTTGCATATTTTTCTAAAAATACTTATTTCTTTGATCTTTATTTATTATTCTTTCCTCATTTCTTATGGTATTTTTTATCTGAGGCACATATCTTTTACTTTCTTTGAGTATGCATTATTGGTGGTTAAAATTTTTAGCGTGTGGGATTTAAGATTATAGCCTAAATTAGTCTCTGCTTCAGAAAGAAACTTTAGCTGCCAGAAAGCATCCTTCAAATACATGTGCTATCGTCTCAGAACCTGTGAATACCTTGATTGTATCAAAAAAAGGACTTGTGGTTCAGGTGAAAATAACCTTGCTAACCAGGTGACTTTTAAACATGAAAATCCATCCAGAAATAATGAAAAAAGCTTGTGCTTGAGATAGAGGGCAGAGAGATGATAATCAGGGGGAGAGATGTGGAGAGGGATGTGGGGCCAAGGATATGCTGGGCTACTGGTTCTGAGAAGGAAATCAGCCAAAATACTAAGGTGATATTGTGAAAGGGAAAGAAACTGTTTAGAAGAAAAGAAAAATGGGAATGGGGGAAATGAGAAAAGAAGAAGGGAAAAAATAATTATATATCTATATCTATCTACTTATAGAGAGATATACATGCACAAAATAGCTAATATAATTGTGTTATGGATTTCTACTGGTTCATTGAAAGGAATAGCTAGAGCTATTATTGTTTGATTAATTTTGCATGCCTATTTCTGATAATCTGTGTAACTACTTAAAAGATAACAACAAACATTATATTAACCATTGTTAATTTTGTTTTGAAATTCTATATCATTTTATTGCTTTACTCCTCTCTTTAAAATAAAAAAAATTCAGTATAATGGTCTCTTTCATTTCTTTACCTTGAAGTACAAGTTTACTAATTCTCTTTAAACCTCATATTATGTATATTATAATTTTCAACAAACTTGGAAGAGGTACCTTGATAAGTATCTCTCTCAAGTAACTATTTGCTCTTAATTCCACACTGAAACCAAGGCTTCAGGATAGTGCCTCTAGGAACTTCTCCTCTTCTCCAGATTACTTGAGGTTGCCACAGAAAGTCTTCCTCACTCCCAATAACTGTGTTTGTTTTATTGTCTTTATTTACAGCTCTTCCTTGTCTATAGCTACATGGTGTGCACATGTTTGTTGTATTCAAGTCTATTTTATAGCAAAGTTCACAAGTCTTTTATAAATTTTTACATATTGAAATACAGAGTATTTATAATCAGAATGAGACCAAATGGTAGGTAGGAGGGCCAGGAATATAACTCAGTGGAATAAGCACCTGCCTGGAAAGTGCAAGGTCCTGAGTTTGGTTCCTGGTACTGCAAAAAACAAACAACAACAACAACAAAAAATAGGTAGAAGATGAGGTGTAAAATCTTGAAAGAAGAATAAAAACAAAAATACTTAAAACAAGTAACTTTTTCTGGAAAACTATATTCTTAATGAAGTTTTGAAACCTCAGATTAAATTTAAGGTTTTACATATATTTTATTCTTTAATTGGGCAAAATCCTATTGATTCATAGATTGTGATGCTTCAGAAATCATCTGAAACTTTTATTTCAAGCTCTTGGGTGACTGAAACACATAAAGATCCACACCCAGTCCTCAGGGAGCTTCCAAGGTATGCAATCTAAGTATCTGTATGTGGTCTACATAACTATGATACCACCTGAGAGGCAACAGTTAGTGTTTTAAGCATTACAAAAACACACCTCTGAGTTTGTAAACATCGCAAATGTCCAATATACTCAAGCTTTTAGATAATTCTGAAAGCATTTGGCGTAGCATAAAAAAGGGAGCCTTTCACTTTGCTTACCAAAATAATGGAACTCCTTTTGTTTTCTTCCATCAATTAAAAAAAACCCTAATCCTTAAACATCACTTTGATCAAAAGTATACTGTGAAATTAAATACATAGCTATGTTTAATTTTCTGTTTTAAATGATGAAGGTGTTAGACAGAGGCCAGTGAGAGTAATCAGTTAGATTCCAAAGCTGATAGTTGGCCATAAAGAAATGAGACAAGACCACATTGAGTAGACTGAGAAAGCTGCAAAAATGGAGGAAGAGTTGAACCCATTTCTGCCAAGTCATAGGATTGATTTAAATGGAAGAAGTTCCTCACCTCTGTTTGAGCATCCTAAGATCATGCATTTGCTCTGGCAAGCCTTGCTGTGCACTCCATTCAATCATCTCATTGACTCGGTGGAACTCTAGGATATTACTTACAGGAAAAATAAACCTTTGAAAGTATTTGTTCATTAATGTTTGTTGCCTGCCACTTCAATGAAGTTGGGTAGGCCAACTAGAAATTTGTCCATTGACTTTGAAAAGATTGAATATTTATTTGTATAATGAAGATATTTGTCCATGTATTAATCATATTTGATTCATATTAGTGATGAATGGTTCACTTTTATATGGTGACTATGCAATGACTTTTAGTAGTATTATATTTCTATTCTTTCTCACATAAAATGGATTTTATGTTTTAGCTTATATGCAATCTTAGTGTTCCCCTAATCTTTAGACAGCTGTTTCCCTGGCTATTAGTTTCCAGTCTTCCTTTTCACAGAATATATACTTTTTCTGTGCCATTAAATTGAAATCTCTGTTCAGCCTCCTTGCTTTATACAACCCTGGGAGCAATTCCACTAGAACGTGAGAGACATGATTCCCCAGTGCTATCAAAAGAAGCAGTGCCCACTCATACCTCTTGGAGTAGGAGTAATTCCTATATAATTTCTATGTGGCTCTATCAGCGAAAATTGCATTGACAGTAACTCTTGAATGAAGGTTTTTATCAACATACTGTTGCAATTCAGGATGGAGATTGGACTCCATTCTGCTTAAAACTGGGGCAAGCAAAGTGGAACATCTTTGGAGAACATTAAGAAACAGTGAGTTGTCACTAGAGAATTGACAATAATGACCGAATTTGAGTATTAATTGTCACATTTAAAAATTAGCACCTGTCTCCCACAAAGACTGAGAAATTCAGGTGGTAACTGTACATTTTGATACAATTTTAGAGTGATGGTTTTCAGGTTCTTTTCAAAGCTCTTTCACAGTTGTATAAAATGAAAAGGGATCAAGGGATATTTTAATTTAAAGGCACAGAAAAAGTAAATGCTCTGAGAAAAGTGACGTTAGACATTGACAGGGAAACAGCTGTCTAAGGATTTCTAAAGATCAGGGGTCATTATGATTGTCTTGGTCCACTGATGTGTACGCTATCTCTTGGAGGAAGAAAAGGAGAAATTCATGTGAATCATCATAGAAAATTTATCTGAGGCTGCTTGAAAGCAGAATAAGTCTGACATTCAAACCTATTGAGATTTAAGAATCCTAATATATTTGACAGAGGAAGTTTTGTATTTTGCATAACAAAAAAGTAAGTCTAAAAATTGCCATGAAAAAATATTTTTTGAAAATGTAAACATTTGGTTTATCAGTGTTTAATTTGAAAGTATTTAAAAAGGAAAAGCTTACTTCTTCTACAGTCCTTTATTTTATCTTTGAATAGTAAATGTAACTTACAACAGATAAATAGCACAAGAACAAGCATAAAATGCACAGAACAAATACCAAAGTTAAAGCAAGGATTTTCTTGAATTCTGTGGAGCAGATAAATTATGCCTTTGAAACAAATTTTCCATTCATTTAATGGGCAAAGCTTAATGGAATGGTTGTTTAATGTTTATCTAGATTAAGCAATATGAAGATATTGCAGTAATGAACAATTTCAAAGTCTTTTAATGGCAATCTAAGGAGATATGCTGATATCTCTAATAGATTGGAAATGATTAAATGGAGAATAATACCACATTAGGAGTGATCTGGAAATCTATGAGGCTTGTCCTCAATAATGCCATTATCACCCAAGACATCTCCAAGATCAGAGACTGAATGTCAAAGTAAAAGGTCAAAAAGTACTACTATTGAAAACGAGACTATATTTTATAAATCATATGTTATAATGTCAGGAAGTTAAAAACACCATTAGTCTTCTCACAAAAGAATACACACGGACATTCACTCTGTCAGTGCATCACTCAGCACAGGAATCATTGCTCTCATGTCGCAATGCATAGTCTATGTTACGTAGTTTAGTTTGGCTCTTCAGGTAAAATATGGTACATAAAATACAGAAAATAATCTTTAAATGAGAATTTATAACATCAATTATACCCATTTAAACTTTTATACTTTAACTCTATTTAGTAGAAATATTTTCCTGTAAATAGCATAAATATATTTTCTGGATAAATTACAAATTCTGAAATTATCATAAATTGAATATGTGTGATGTCTGAGCTCAAACTATTTTTGTGCCCTTCAGGTTGCCAGTTTGGCAATGACATGGCTCTTTTTTTTTTTTTCGCGGAACCAGGGATTGAACTCAGACCCGTGCACTTGTGAGGGAAGCACTTATTCCACTGGGCCATCTCCCCAGCCCCCATGACATGGCTCTTGATATAGCTTCCTGCAATATTCCCCAAACCTTTTTTGTAAAATAGTACTCATAAAGAAAAAACTACATATAAACACTTAGAAGAAATGATAAGGTGTCACACAATTTACATGGGGCTTTAATTGCAACTATGTTTGTTAAAAATACAGCATTGTTCCAAAATAATTTTTAAATAAGTGAAATTGTTGAAAATTTTTACATTGACTGACTGCCTGGTATAACAAAATCTACATCTCTCAGTGAAACATAGGAGAATCAAGTTATTCCAAAACTTCAAGATAGGCAGGACACAAGAAAAACAAAACAAAACAAGAAACACTCATCTGAAAGCAGAAATAAATGAACTCTAAGCAATATGAATCAGATACTACCATTAACAAAAATGTTAGCATTGTATATTATTATAATTATTATCAAAACTTAAAATAAGTTCAAAATAAGTAGCAGGGTAGCTGAAATGAAAAAATGGGTGGAACAATGAGGAAATTATTTGAATAAACAATGTATATTAGTTCCTTTAAAAGTAAGTAACTAAAGGTATTTCAAAAACTAAGAACATCATGCATGATGTAAAAAAGATTCAAGCTGAAAACAAATGAACTCTACACAATAAAAATTGATTTGAGTTCATTTGCCTCAATTAAGTTAGACTTCTGAAAAGTATATAAAATTATAACATTCTGTAAAGATGATAGGACTAATTTATCAGGAACATCATTAAAATATTTTATTATACGTCTTTGTAATAAATTAATCAGGATCATACTAGAGAAGTGAGATGTAAATAAATGCATCTCTCTTTCAAGAGTGGACAAACATAGAAACAAAAATTTTCAAACATAAATTTGAATAATATTTTGAGTTATACTGATCCCAGACATATGTTTGATTAATAACAGAATTGGTCTTCAAACTCTGGTAGTCTCCCTTTTGTGTGTTTTAGGTAGCATTATGAATTCTGAAACAGGCCATTGCTCCATCTCCAAATCCATGTATTCTAGAAAGGTGTCAGTCATTGTTTACTCTGGTTCTGATTTCATTCACTTAGATTTTCTAGACTGGCTGTCTACTCTGATCACTGTCCAAGCACCTCAATTGCCTTCTCATACATAGTCAGGAATACATGTCTTTAGACATTTTCAAGTATTTGTTATTTTCTTTCTAATGTATATTAAAATTTAGCCCCATACCTCCTTTAAGACTATCTCAAAATATAAGAAAATAAGTGTGAACAGTAGCTATAGGTGATGCACCATTTCTGTTCTGTCTTGACCCATTATTCATAGGTATAAGATAATCCTCTATCCTTAGTAGTTCACTTTGAGGATAACTTTATTTCCTCTTTTTATTCAGATTTCAAGTTTACCTGGAAGTTGAATTTTCTAGCCACCCAAGTTTTAATCAATATGTAACATTGGATGATTGCAGTCTTTGCCATTGCTTTAAAAATGTGTACTACATCATATCTATGATAGCTTTGCCTTCTGAATCACAGGAAATATTTAAGTTACAGACTTTTTAGACAGGCTCAGTAACATAAGTATAAATGGTTCACAGTGCATTTATTCCACTTTTAACATTAAAATTGCTTCATGTAAAACTGCTAAAATTCAAGAATTTGTTTTGTAAACTATTGTTTCAGTGTTACCCATTTTATGAATACAATATAAGAACAATTTAACATCGAAGTTCCTAGTCTAGAAACAAAGCACTCTGGATCATTAGAGGAAAAGAAATAATGAAGCATAATCCCATCAGTTAAGAATTGACTGCATCACTATTAATGCCTGTCTCTGAAGTTTATCCTGTTAAAGTATGGGGTATTCTCACCCTGAATCAAGCCATCGAGAAATTTATGTGAGATGGAACTGAAACTTAGAAAATTAAATACAGTTTCTTCCCCATGGAATAAAAATATTAAAGCTTATTTTCTATAGGGGCTGGGCAGATAGCTTAGTGGAATAAGTGCTTGCCTGGCAAGCAGAAGATCCTGAGTTCATTCCTGGTACCATCACCAAAAGAAAAAAAAGTTTATTTTATGTGACATCTTTTAATATTCTTTTCTTTTGGTGAATTTCTGGCATCTTGGTTATTATGTGTCTAGATGTAGATTTATTTTGATTAAGGCTGATTGGAGATCTAAATGCCTCACTTAGCTTTATTCCAGATTTTTATCCCATGCTTGGGAAAACTCTGTTACTACTTCTGGAAATAGTCTTTTATATCATTTGTGGTGACTCCTGCTTTTGTGTTGGCATCTTTTTTGTATTATGTTTTTTCTTTGCATCACCTCGAAGCTTCTGAGTTGTTATTTCAATGGTTCCTTGTTATTTTTAAGAGACCTTTCATTTCACATTGAGTAGCTGTAGCACAGTCTTCAAGGTCTAAAAGTCTTCAGGTTTTTCCAAGTGGTTTTGACAGTTTTGTTAATCTAAACAACTAATTTAAAGAAAACATCATGCAATACAACAAAATAGTTGAATTCCTATTATTTTGTTTAGTGAAATTCTGTATAATTTCTAATGTTTTTCTTTTACTATTTTTATTCTCTTTAAAAACACAAAATAAAGAACTTTGACTTTTATTTTTTGTAGCATTCATTCATCCAGAGTGATTTATATAGACAAACATTTTGATAGTCCCAAAAAGCATATATGAAAAGATCACACTTGATTTGTGTCAGTGCATGTTGAAGCATCAGAATTAAATTACTAGTAAGTATTTTGGTACATACTTTGGTAGCACAAAATAGGGAAAGCAGGTGTAAAATTTATTCAGCTTTCCATAGTGTACAAGATGTCAACGCACATTATTAAGGACTCTGATCACACAGAACCACAAAATAGAAAGAAAAAGTAGAACTAACTCAGGAGAGAACCAGTGACAGTCATAGCTACAAATCCCGGAAGAAAGATCATTGACAGGAAGTCTCATTTTCAGCTGTTGATGTTGTGCCAAGAGAAGGCCTACCTGAAAGCTGGAAAAATAAAATGGGTGATTCTGGATTTTAATTCATTTCACATATTTTACTGAAAGACCCTAGAGACTATGCCCATTGTATGCTTATTTGATCATAGAATAATTAAACCTTCAAGAGATAATGGTAGTTTAAATGAATTCTAGGATGGATAAAGTGATCATCCCCCATAAATTTTGTCATCATTTCTTTTCAGTGTTTTAGGTAAGAATTGTTTATTTTTGACTAGGTGTCCTTTATCACCAATATCTGTATTAAATAAGTGGAAGAAACCATAAAATCATAATGTGATGGAAATTCCGGCTCCTAACATACACTCTGAGAAATCCAATGACTTAAAATTGAAGTAATTCTACCCATGCCTCCCATTCTAGAGCTGAGGAAAATATTAATATGATTTATCCATTCTCATGACATTGAGTGTTTGAACTTTGTGTGTAGCTTCATGGATAATTTAATGGAAAATTGAGAAAGAATCCATCTGTTACTGTCATATAGATCTTGTATCTGAAGACAGTAATTTTTAATATAATTGAATATAGGACAAGATAAAGAGGAGAAACAAATCACTGAAATATTATTATTGGGCATTGTGTAGTTTCATAAAGTAAGCCTTACATTAAAGACCTTGAAATACCAATGTCATGAAAGCACAAAACATCAGATAACCAAAGGCAAATTTATTTCAGTTGCAACGCTTGCATTTTATTTGACACTTTCTTAAATGAGTAAGGTGAAACATCAAAATCACCTTGAAGTATGATTCAAACAGGATATAGAAGTAATTGAATCTTAGAGTTAAGAGGATCAAAATATCTCTAGCAAACAGATTGAACATGTTGCATATATTTTAAAGCAACACAGTATAGGTATACTTGTTTATTCTGACAATTAACAAATACTTAGCAAGAGCTTGAATATATGACATTTTGTTAAAACAAGAAATATGAATTTAAGAGAAATTTACAGGTCTATTTTAGGTGGTAAAATGTATCTAATATTTAAAAATAATTTTTAATTCACAACAGCATATCATTCAACTTTAATTGTCAAATGAAAATAACTGTCATTAAAAGATGCCATGAATCCCAATAACAAAATAAAAACAAGAACTTATTTGCTAGCACAGCGTGCACTGTGTAGTAAAGTGTCAAGGGTTGAGCTGCTCATGGCAGGGTAGGCCTACAGTCCCAATTACCATGAGGCTGAGACAAGAGAATTGATATATGAGGTCATCATGGACACATATCTATACTCTCAAAATATTTTTTACAGGGCTGAACAGTATAACTGGTTTAATCAGAGCCCTTTTCCACAGTGTTGAAGGAAAGTTAAGAATGACTAGAATAGAAAATGCATTCTACCTAATTAACCCAGATTGGACTATACAGTAGCTACTTAACCTGGAACAAAGAATCTACTACTTGAAAACAGAATTTGAAACAGACTCATGTATGAAAGCCTTGATGCAAACACTGATATTTCATAAAGTGATAAATAGATTCAGCCATAGTAAGTTAATTTTACAGGTAACAAACACTATAACTTAATAAAGTCATAGGAGATTTTGTTTTAATCCAGAAATTCTTCTCCTAGTGTTGGCACAACAGGGACACAGTGGCCCTCACAGGGATGTCATACATCAGGACGTCACAGGTGTGTGTTTTCCCTGGGTCTGTGTTGGAAGACATGGTTCCATGGAAGTTTAGTTAACAGTTCTAACTCAATACTTATTTACAATTTTACCTTTGTATGCCTCACAGTTTTTTTGGTAAAATTTATTTAACTTTGCAGTATAGTTTAAATTTCCCCTATTCAATCAGTAGACTCTCTCTCTCTCTCTCTCTATATATATATATATATAATATATAATATATATATTATATATTATATATAATATATATAATATTATATATATATAATGTACTGGCATAATAATGAGAAGATCACATGCAAATTAATGGTCAAATGTATACAAATCCAAAATCTGCCAGTATACCTCTTTTCCAGTTGGTTTATGAAAAGACATTTGATCCTTTACCTATTTACTACTAATATACATAACCCAATTATTTCCACAAAGGATGTATTGACATATGTACGTGTTTGTATTTATGTCTCAGATTGTAACTGTAGTAAATACTAAGTCATAATCTGTTATACTGAAATTCATCAACCAAACATTAAATTCTGTACTGTGGTCTCTTATCACTGTCACATATATAATTACTCTTTCATTTTTATACATAAGAGAGCTTTACAGTAGAACCACCAGTAAGTCTTTCATACTATTAAAAAAAAGATCTGGACACAAAACTTGATACAGAATTTCTCAAACATGTACAAATTCTGGAGGTTAATACCAAATATGAGAAAAATGTCAATTTTTATTGGGAAGTTTTTTTTTGTGAACTATTTTTGTGTGATAAATTTACTACCTAAGATATTCATAATTAAGATTAAGTTAAAATATCACCTTTACTTTAAAATGTAGAATTCAAAGACCCTTCTTACACTTGGAATGCAAAGTTAAAAATTTTGCTAGTTTTGTAGCCTTTTCTCTACCCCAGAAGAGCATTCACTACTCATTAAAAATTCTGTATTCTCCCCAAATTACCTTAAAGTCACAACTTTTCTGTCTGATTTTATGAGTTACTTATTTCTGGATGATTTGCATTAATAGAATCCTAAGACATGTGACCTTTGGTTTTGAGCTCCATTGACAAAGCATATTGTTTCCAAGGTTATTTATTTTTAACAACCATGAAATATTTCACCCTTTTTAAGGATAACTTTTCATTGCAATTATGTGTCATATGTGTTTATTCATTTATTTCTTGATAAGAATTTGAATATTTTATTTATTGTTAACAATGTGTTATGAAAATATATTCACAAACAATGGAATATTTATGTCAATTTTTAGATTCACAATTGTAGATAGGATTGCTGCACTATATGATTATTCTATATGAGTTTTTTGAAAAACTGATTGTGGATGTACATTTCATCTTCCCTACATGCAATGTGTGAAAGTTTCAAATTTCTATAAAAACTCCCTGATACTCTCTAATTTGCTGTATTTTGAAATTTTAGCCATCCTAATAGATGTAGGGTTCAAACTGTAATTTTAATCCACATTTTCTTGATGACTAATGATTTTAAACATCCTCACTGAATTATAACCTAAGACATATGTGGTAAAATTTTCTCATTATGACCATGCCAGCCCCACAACCAGGATGCACTGAGACATGAATAAGATTGGGTGCTTCATGACTAATCTCAACACTTGGGAGGTTGAAAAACAACAATCACTGTGAGTCAGAAATGTGCAGTGAGAACCTGTAGACCTTTACTAAATACATAAAAATATTTTTCTCCTTATGGACTGGCAATTTTTCTTATGGCAAAGGAAGATTAAAAATAATTAAGAAATTTCTACAAAAATAATCACTTTTATTTTATTTTAAATGTATATCAAAAATGCCTTAAATTCAATAACAATAAACAATATTGATTAGTCACAAGTATATTAATGTATCTTAGCTTAATATCATGTAGAAATATATACGATTTATAAACTCTACAACTGTTGACAAATCAGACAAGGAATGGTAATTTACACACAGAGAAGCTATTTACATAATTTATACAAAAATGAAATTGAGGGGTCATTATACTGTAATCAAACTCAATCAACTGAAAGAAATCCCATATTGAAAATCACAATGTATGTTTGTTTGACTTTAAATTTATATCCTGTGTATATGTCATAAAAACTATTCTAGAAGGTTGGACATGGTGGTACATGCCCATAATCCCAGCACTTGGGAAGCTGAGGCAGAAGGAACTTTGTGAGTCTGAGACCAACCTGTGCTATAAAGTGAGCTCAAGTTGAGCCTGAAGAGCATAGTGACATCCTGTTTCAAAAAGCAAAAAACAAACAGAAATACTTAATCTGGAAACTTCTTTTATAGTATACAATTATAAAATAATATTCAAGGCTTCCATTCAATTTGATCTTCTAGTTTCTCTTTGCAAAATATGAAACAATCTGTTAACATGAAAACTTAAAGCTAAGAGAAAGTAGATGTACATCTATCCTAATATATATATATATATATATATATATATATAACTGTAAAATGGTCTCTTTCATTTACATCTCAATTTTTTGTTCCGTTTTTGAAATATGAGTATTCCTTTCCCATTCAAATATTGTAGGTAGGAGAATTAAGAAAAATAATACAATATAGTCCAGTAGTCCTTAACAGTAGTGGGTTATTCGCACTACTGGCAATGTCAGAAGTTGTTGACTTGTTTGTACTAATAGTGTTTAGACAAGATATCATGTCTGCATCTTGTACTTTGAATAACTATTATGAAGACAATAAACAATATATTAATTATTGTAACTGTCCTAGTAACCTGTTTTGAAACTGTCTCATTGTTATTTCATTCTCTTTTTTTCAGTCTAATATCCTTTACTTTACAAATGAGGAAACAAGTTCTCTTTTCATTGTTTCAGAGACAGATTTATGGATGAAATTTAAAAAATCAGATAACAAAATCCCTTGTATAGAAAATACACTTACTACTAAACTGTGTTATTTCTTTTCTTTTTTTTTTTAAGGGATTGGATTTTATGCCATTTTATTCATTTATTTATTATTAATTTTATTTAGAAACAAATAGCAAAGAGACAGTTTCAAAACTGATTATTAGGACAGTTTCAATAATTAATACATTTCTGCATCTTGTAAAACAAAATCTACTAGGAAGACAGTATGCAATGTGTTTACTATTGAAACTGTCCTATCAATTTCACTTGAAACTGTCTCATTGCTATTTGTTTCTCAAAAATTATGAAAAAAAGAATTATTCATTACATTCGTTCTTTTTGTATTGTATAAATTATATCTTATACTCAAAATTATATTTGAAAAAAAACATATGCCATACATATAGCTTTTGTACAAAAAGTTGAAAATAGCAGTGTTAAGAATTGTTACAATTAATGAGATGAAAACTTGTGTATGTACATTATTAATTATGGGGATATTGCTGCTATCTCATATTAAGATGTACTGTCTGAAAATAGCATGTATGCCAATAGATGTATAAAGAATGGGAAAAATAATTAATACATTACATATTGTTGTCTTTGTAGTGGTTATTCATAGTACAAGAGGCAGACGTGATGTCCTGTCCAAACACTATTAGTACAAATATTTCTTCTCATTGAATTAAGAGAAAATGGCTGTATATCTAGCCTATTTTTTATATATAGATAGAAAATGGTTCTTCATTTGTATCCCATTTTTTGTTTAATTTGTCAGAGATGGGTTTTCCATTGCCATTTAAATATTGTATGTGTGTGAATTCAACAAAATAATCCAATATAGTTCACTAGTCTATCATAGTAATGGATTATCTGTAGGACTGGCATGATCAGGACTTGTTAATATGCTCAGCATATTAATTGGCTTTACTTTTTGTACCTCATTTTTATACTTTCCCCTGGATTATTAAGACCAAGATAAAACAAGACCTATATAACAAGAAAGGTAACTTGTCTATCTGACAACGTCAATCAAATCCCCTCAGGACTTACCTTGAAACTTTGTACTGCAGTTTGTAGATCTTTTGTCAGTGTCAGCCATCTGGATGAATCATGGCCATTGCTGACCAATTAGCTCTCTGTGAAAGCCTGAGAGAAAGTTTTCTCTCCATGTGACTCTCCTTAAGCACACTCTAC
>NDGN011314978.1:0-18811 GCA_002564285.1 Tympanoctomys barrerae | reverse complement strand
TTTTTTTTTTTTTTTTTTTTTGGTGGAATCTGGGATTGAACTCAGGCCCTTGCACTTGCCAGGAAAGCGCTTATTCTACTGAGCCATCTCCCAGCCCAATGGCAATCTTTCTGCCTCAGCCTCCCGAGTTCTGGGATTGTAGGCGTGTGCCACCAAGCCCAGCGGGGTCCCCTTGTCCTCATTCTCACAAGGGGGCTGTGCCCATGTTGTCTTAGAGCTGGCACAGAGGTTCAGGTGGCACATGGGGGCGCAGTCTCGGAGGTGCTTCACGCAAGGTGTCTTTCCTTAGTAGGAAGACGTTCCGAGCAGAAGTCTTGGGGGGCTTCCCTCCAGTACCTTCTCCAAGGCTTCAGGGTCCCCCGCCCCTCATTTGCCTGCGCTCTGACTGTCCCCGCTTGGCCCTCAGCTCATCGGGCTGCTGAAGACCGCGCGGCTGCTGCGGCTGGTGCGCGTGGCGCGGAAGCTGGACCGCTACTCCGAGTACGGGGCGGCGGTGCTCTTCCTGCTCATGTGCACCTTCGCGCTCATCGCGCACTGGCTGGCCTGCATCTGGTACGCCATCGGCAACATGGAGCAGCCGGACATGAACTCGCGCATCGGCTGGCTGCACAACCTGGGTGACCAGATCGGCAAGCCCTACAATAGCAGCGGCCTGGGAGGGCCGTCCATCAAGGACAAGTACGTCACGGCGCTCTACTTCACCTTCAGCAGCCTGACCAGCGTGGGCTTCGGGAACGTCTCCCCCAACACCAACTCCGAGAAGATCTTCTCCATCTGTGTCATGCTCATTGGCTGTGAGTGCACCCTGGGGGTGGCGGTTGGGAGTAGCGGGGGAGAGCCTGGGTGGGGCTGAGAGAGCCAGCTAGAGCCCCACCCCCTCCTCTCCCCATGTAGACTCCAGGGCCCACCAGCATGACACAGTTTGGAGGCTGGGACACCAGGGCAGGAGAAGGCCGCGGGCCGGCGTGGGTTTGAGTGTGTGTATGTGTGTATCCACTCTCAGACTGAGACGTGACCGGACCACGGGTGTCGTTGACCTACCTGGTGCAGGGCCTGAGTGGAGGGTCCCCGTGGGCGGGCGGGGTCCCTGCGGATGCTGATGCTCCACTCGCCCACGCCCTCCAGCCCTCATGTACGCCAGCATCTTCGGCAACGTGTCAGCCATCATCCAGCGGCTGTACTCGGGCACAGCTCGCTACCACACGCAGATGCTCCGCGTGCGGGAGTTCATCCGCTTCCACCAGATCCCCAACCCGCTGCGCCAGCGCCTGGAGGAGTACTTCCAGCACGCCTGGTCCTACACCAACGGCATTGACATGAACGCGGTGAGGGCCAGAGGGTTGTGGTTGTGCTAGGCAGGACCCCGGGGAGCGTGGGCCTCTGTTTGTCCACCAGGAAACTGAAGCCCAAGGGCCCTTTCTGGGAGGGCTCTGCCTTGGGGCAGGTCCTGTGCCAGGCCGTTCACATAGGCCATGGCATTGAACCCTACTACAGCCAGAGAGAGGAATGGGTCCTGCGGTCCTGCACTTACCTTGAGAACGTGGAGTCTAGAGACCAAGGGTACCAGCCAGAGGTGGTACAGCTGGAGTGGGAACTCAGCCACTTCCTAAGGCACTCTGGGATGTCCCAGGTCTTTGGGGCCTCAGGGAGGAGGCTGCCCTGAGACGGAGGTGTGGCAGCATTGGGTGTGGGCTGTCTCCTCCTGAGCTGTCCTCCCTTCCTCAGGTGCTGAAGGGCTTTCCCGAGTGCCTGCAGGCCGACATTTGCCTGCACCTGAACCGCTCGCTGCTGCAGCACTGTAAGCCGTTCCGCGGGGCCACCAAGGGCTGCCTCCGAGCCCTGGCCATGAAGTTCAAGACCACACACGCACCGCCAGGGGACACGCTGGTGCACGCGGGGGACCTGCTCACCGCCCTCTACTTTATCTCCCGGGGCTCCATTGAGATTCTGCGGGGCGATGTTGTCGTGGCCATCTTGGGTATGGGCTGCCGGTGGCTAGAGGTGGGGAGATGACTGCTGCAGCTGGAGAGGCCTCAGCCCTGGACCTGGGGCTGCTGTCAAAGTTATGGGTTCCTTTAGCTCCTCCACGCCTACCAGAGGGGGCAGCAGAGAAGGTGAAGGTGATCACCCAGTTATGCGGGGCAGAATTCTGGGGGTTTCTGGGTTCCTCTGATTTTCGGGGAGCTTCATGGTCTCCCCACAGGGAGATACTTCTTGCTTCCTTAACGTAGAACCACATATAGATGCTCCAGGTATGCAGTAGAGAGGCAAGTGCCTGCCTGGAGGCTGTGTGTAGATTTTGCTAGGCCCAGGTGGCTCTCTGCAGCCTAGTGCAGTATCACTGTGCCAGGCTCCTCTCCCCTGAGAGGAAGTCCCCTACTTCCCCTCGAAGTCCTTCCATTCTGCCCTGGTACACCCGGGCACTTGAGTCTGCACGCTAGGGGTTTCTTGGCCTTGCTTGTCTTTTATTTCACCCTATATGCCATAGGGACAGATGCATCTAAGCGATTTTGACCGTGGCTTATGGTAGAACATTCTAGACTTAAAAAGCAACATTTTTCTTTGTCTGCATTTGCAGTGCATGATTTTACTCATCAAGGGCAGTTGGTGCCTGTGTGCGACACATCTTAATTTTTCTTACGACTTCTCCCCATCCCTTCCCTCACACATTTTTATTTCTCAGTTCAGCATAAACACACACACGCCTACCCCACATCCACTAAGTCCAGTTTGGCCACAGAGCAGAGCGTGTGGTCCATTCTGCTCTTTTTTGTGCCGAGATAAACTCTACTACTTCATTTTCTCCCAGTTACGTGAGCTGGCCCTGCTGCACTGCTGTGTGCTCATCTGTAGTTTGAAAAGTGTGCTCCTCAGGGTGCTGCGGTGAGGTACAAGAGTGTTTGGGGGACATGGGGCTAGGGTTTAATAGTGGGATTACAGCCTGAAGGATTCAGGGCCACCAGCAGAGTGCGGGCACCCCGCGTGGCCCTTCTGCCTGGGTGCTACTTGCTGGGGACTCAGTTTCCCTGGCTCCTCCCTCAGGCACTGCAGGCTGCGTGGCAGCTGCCTGCTGGGGCCTGTGATGCTGGCCCCATGGGCTGAGGTCTCTGTCTTCTCTGTGGCCCCCAGGAAAGAATGACATCTTTGGAGAGCCTCTGAACCTGTACGCACGGCCTGGCAAATCCAATGGGGACGTGCGGGCCCTTACCTACTGTGACCTGCACAAGATCCATCGGGACGACCTACTGGAGGTGCTGGACATGTACCCCGAGTTCTCAGACCACTTCTGGTCCAGCCTGGAAATCACCTTCAACCTTCGAGATGTGAGTGGGCCCTCAGGAGCTGGCCTGTGCCTCTAGGAGAGCTGCCTGCTCCTCTTTGAGCTGAGAGGCTGCCCCTCTCTGTGACCTTTATGGTGCTTTCTCTGCCTCAGTTTTCCTGTCTGTCAGGTCATGTGACAGCCATACCAGGCTGTGAAAGCCCCTCTTCAGCCCTGGCCCAGGGGCAGAGACCAGGGAAGTGGGGGAGGCGGTGGGGTTCCCCAGAGCTCCTTGAGTAAACAGGGCATCAAGGCTGAGAGCTCCGGAGGGCCCTGACGCTGCTCTTGGTTCCAGACCAACATGATCCCGGGTTCTCCTGGCAGCACTGAGTTAGAGGGTGGCTTCAACCGGCAGCGCAAGCGCAAGCTGTCCTTTCGCAGGCGCACCGACAAGGGTGAGGTGGGCGAGGGGCGGGTGGGGAGGGGAGGGTGGGCCCGGCCCCTGGCCTTGCTGTGCTCTCCACGGTGCCCACTCCCCACTCCAGCTGTGCAGCCAGCCAGCCTTTGTGGTCCCCTTGAGCTCATTCCTCCTCCAGGAAGCCCTCTCCTCCGCTCCAGGGTGGGTGGGGGGCTGTTTGGTCCTCACAAGACTGGGGTCTTGCGCCTTGAGCTGTCCAGGGGGGTAGAGGCAGGACAATGGAGGGTAAAGGGCCAGCTGCAGGGCTCTCAGGGAGACCCACCCTGCAGTGACACTACAGGTGCCCAGGAGCTCTGGAGTTCTCTGTGTGGTCAGCAGCAGAAGCTGCCCAGGGTATCCCCAGCCTGGCCCCTGGTCCTTGGCCCCTCCCCACTGAGACCCCCATCTCTTTTTCCCCAGATCCTGAGCAGCCCAGTGAGGTAGCAGCCTTGGGGCCAGGCCGGGCAGGTGCAGGGCCCAGTGGCTGGGGCCGGCCAGGAACGCCGTGGGGAGATAGCCCATCCAGCGGTCCCTCTAGCCCAGAGAGCAGCGAGGATGAGGGCCAGGGCCGCAGCTCCAGCCCCCTGCGCCTGGTGCCCTTCTCCAGCCCAAGGCCCCCAGGGGAGTCTCGGGGTGCAGAGCCCCTGATGGAAGATGGTGACAAGAGCGACACGTGCAACCCACTGTCTGGTAGGGGCGGGGCTGGGCTGTGGGGTGGGTGGGTGGGGCATGGCTTTTCTCCCCAGCCTCACCCCTGCTTCCCCTGCTGCAGGCGCTTTCTCTGGGGTGTCCAACATTTTCAGCTTTTGGGGGGACAGTCGGGGCCGCCAGTACCAGGAGCTGCCTCGATGCCCCGCCCCTGCCCCCAGCCTCCTCAACATCCCTCTGTCCAGCCCCGGCCGGCGGCCCCGTGGTGACGTGGAGAGCAGGCTAGATGCCCTGCAGCGGCAGCTCAACAGGTAGGGAGGGTGACCCAGGGGGTGGCAGGACAAGGGCATCGTTGTTCACCCTTGTTGGTGCGCACAGGGGCTCTTTGCAGCCTTGGCGGTGTCCTGGGATAAAGGGAGACTTTGCCAAGTCTTGGCCAATCTGTGATCCACTCTTGCACTCCAAGCAGCCAGTGCTACCTACACCCAAGGCGCAGAGGGAGCCTGGGGTTGACCCGCTGCCCTACCCCACCCCGACGACACCCAGAGTCAGCACCTGATATCTCCCCTTCCCTGAACATCCTCCCCTCTGTGAGATGCAAGTTTGCCCTCCCTCCTTCTTGCCTCAGGCTGGAGACCCGGCTGAGTGCAGACATGGCCACTGTCCTGCAGCTGCTACAGAGACAAATGACACTGGTCCCACCCGCCTACAGTGCTGTGACCACCCCGGGGCCCGGCCCCACCTCCACCTCTCCCTTGCTGCCCGCCAGCCCCATCCCCACCCTCACCCTGGACTCGCTTTCTCAGGTGAGTTCTGAGCCCCTCCCCATGGTACCCTGGCTCCTCTGGCCTGCCTTTCCCGTCCTATTTGTTCTGTTTACCGTGTCCCCACCCCTTTCTGCCATCTTGCCTGCCCCAGACTCCTATCATCCCATCACTGTTGCCTCACTCTCACCAGGGAGCAAGGGACAAGGGGGAGCATGGGGCCTGGAAGCCAGCAGCGGAGTGGCCTGGGCTCCCCTGGCATCACCGGAAGGTCCAGCTCCCAAGGAGCTGCCTGAGCCTGGGACTGGGTGGGCATGGTCCTGGCCCCTTCTCTGGTCTTACTCTGCCCATCTCAGTCCCCCACTTTCACTGGATTGCAGTTCTGAAAGCTGCTGGCAGTGGTGCTGCGGCCAAGCCCAGGGGCCAGCAGTCGTGGGCCTGCGGGGTGTGTGTATGTGCCTGTGCACAAGTGTGCCAGGTGCCCTTTGTCCTCTTCTGAGCAGACCTTGTGCTCTCAGGCTCTCTGCACAGTTCCTGAGGGTGGAGAAGGGGCCACGCAGGCTCCTAGAGGCGGCCTGGGATCTGCACCGTGTGCACCCCCTTCTCCTGGCACAGCTCCCCCTCCCATATGCTGCCTGCTCCTGTTTGCAGACACCAGGGCCCACGTCAGCAAATGTGCCAGTCTCCCTTCACAGCCTCCCCCGCAGGGATCTCACCAGCGCTGCGTCAGCACCCACAAACCCCTCCCGCGGCCCTGGCGCTCTCCCTGGCCTCAGGAGCCTGGCCGCCAGCCTGCCTCCGGCTCCAGGTCCTGGAGTCTTCTGGAATCACAGGAAGGAGCCTTGTCTCTCTGTCCCTGCTTCTGTCCCAGGCAGAGACTCCTCACTGCAGGTTAGGGTTGGATCCAGCTGCCAGGTTCCCAGAGAGGAAGGAGGCTCAGCCTTGCGTCTTTCTGGCTGGGAGCCGAGCCCCCGGGTCGGGTGCCCGCCCCTCGGCGGCTCGCAGCTCCCGGCTCTTGCCCTGAGAGCACATCTGTCTGCTTCCAGCCACAGTGCCTCCCTTGCGTGGTCCCTGTCCTTTTCCACCTGCTGGGGACCTACTCCTTGACCTCCCGGAGCCTGCTGTGCCCACCTGACTCTCTTCTCTGTCTTCTGTCCCTGCCTTCTGTGGCCTGGATTCTCTTCTTCCACTAAGCCCTTTCTCTTCCTCCTCGGCCTTACTGCTTGCTCACACACTCTGTTCTGTCTTTGCAGGTTTCCCAGTTCGTGGCGTTCGAGGAACTTCCCCCCGGAGCCCCAGAGCTCCCCCAAGATGGCCCCACTCGACGCCTCTCCCTGCCCGGCCAGCTGGGGGCCCTCACTGCCCAGCCCCTGCACAGACATGGCTCAGACCCAGGCAGTTAGTGAGGCTGCGTGGTGTGGACACGCGGCTCACAGGGGTTCCTCGCACTGCGGGGGCTGCTCCCCTCGGAGGCCCTGCCCAGGAGGCCCTGGCCACGGAGGGGAGACGGTGAAGGAGCAGCTCCTCCCTGCCCTTGGGACCATCTCTTCCTGCAGTCCCCTGGGCCCCCCTGGGAGGGGCAGGGGCAGGGCCGGGCGGTGGGCAGGGGCCTGTGGTCCCCCACTGCCCTGGGGGCATTAGCTGGTCTAACTGCCCGGAGGCACCCGGCCCTGGGCCTTAGGCACCTCAAGGACCTTTCTGCTATTTACTGCTCTTATTGTTAAGGATAATAATTAAGGATCATATGAATAATTAATGAAGATGCTGATGACTATGAATAATAAATAATTATCCTGAGGAGACTTGGCAGTTCTGAGAAGGGGCAGCGGGTACCTGCTGTGTCCCGTGCTCGAGTTCTGGGTGCAGGGCACTGGGGTCTGCAGGGCTGTCCGTGTATCTGGGTGAGGATGTGCAGTAGCATGTCCCCTGGGGGGTGCACAGAGCCCACCCTCAGGGGGTAGCAAAGGACCAGGTAGCCTCTGGGTTGGAGGTGGGCCTGGTGGGTTGCCCCCACCCCAGACCAGCCCTCGGGCCGTGCAGCCCCAAAGCTGGCCACCCTGAGACCACCATAAGAGTGTCCCCCCTGCAGAGGCTGTCGTACTCTTGTCTGCCTTGCGTGCTTCAGAAGCCCAGCCCAGCACGGGTCCTAACTTGGCATTCCATTTGGCCTAATGCGGTCTCCATCTCAACCTTCAATTTGGCATTTTTCCCCCTTTATTTATTTATTTATTTATTTATTTATTTCCCTGCGGAACCAGGAATTGAACCCAGGCCCTTGCGCTTGCCAGGGAAGCGCTTACTCTACTGAGGGATCTCCCCGGCCCCCTTTAAATTTGAGACAGTGTCTTTCTATGTAGTCCACATTGGCCTTCAATTCACTCCATGTCCCCAGCTGGCTTTGAACGCTCAGTGACCACCCTGCCTCAGCCTCCTAGTGCTGCGGTTGAGCACCCCTGCACCTTACGTGGTCTTATCCTGACCCCGTATGACTGGGCCTCCATGAGCCCAGCTAGGGACGTACCGGCTTTCCCAGCCCTGGGCGAAGTACACCTGCCCTTGGCTTCAGAGGGACCTTGCCCTGATCACCAAAGCCACTGGTGACCCTGTAGGCATTTCACCCAGGCCTTCCTGGAGGGTGAGTGTGGCTGTGAGTGAGGGAGGGGCCTGCCTGGGTGGCCTGTGGGGTCCTTGGTGGGCACCCGATCCTGGCCCAGGGCTAGTGGTGAGCAGTGCGGGTACCTGCTAGGCTCAATGCCCTCAGCACACTGGGCTCCCCACACACTTTTGGGCTTGCCGCATCTTTGTTACTGTCTGTCTTCATCATCCTGTCCTTGTTATGGGACCTCAGCTCCATTCACAGCTCTCAGGGCTCAGGAGTAGGTGGGGGTGGGTGGCCCAGGGACCCAAGTCCTCTCTGAGGCTTTGTTTTGGGATGCTGCTAGTTATTTATTTTGGGTACACCATGAGGCATGCGGCAGGAAAGTCTGCCCTGGGGCCTGGTATGTGGTGCTGAGTGGGGTGTGTGTGTATGCGTGTGCCCCGGGGTGTCAGGATGTGGGGAGTCTGAACACTGGTCCCCCACTGAAGCACATAGATGCCCCAAGGTCAGTTGTTCAGCCTGGGCACAGCCCCTGCAGATGCAGCCCCATGCAGCCCCTGCCAGGAGCTGTCTGCTGTGGTTGGAGTGTGAGAGGGGACAATAGAGAGTGGCTCCATCTACCAGGCGTCATCACCTGCCGGATTGCAGCTGCCCTGTAGCATTAATGCCTGCCACTGCAACAGTGGCAGGGGACCATGAGTCCATGTGGCAGCCAGGCTCAGGATGGCTTGGTGACTGTCCTAGGGCCACACTATATGGCAGGTGGCAGGTGTGCCTGTGTTCCCCCTGCTGCTCCTGAGCGTTTACTGCTTGTGCTCAGACCACTGTCACCTGGTCAGATCTGCCCACCTCAGCCTCCTTTCATCCCAGCTCCTGGAGCCACAGGGACATAGAGGGGTGAGCAAGCCATGGTGCCTGTCACCGTTCCTGCGGGGCACCATCATCCAGAGCTGAGGGTGCTCCCAAACGGAGAGAGCCAGAGGGTGGAGCACAAGCTGGAGGGTGCCGCGGGAGGTGCGGAGAGGGAAGCACATGGCTGCCCACTCCTGGAGGAAGCCTGGAGCAGTGCCGGAAGCTGGCTGTCTCCCAGCCAGGGGTGGGAGCTGGAAGCGATGGGGCAGGGCCTGCGCCCTCCCCCACCTCCACCTCCGCTCACACAGCTCCAGGACCAGAGACGCCATAGTGGTGCGTTCTCTCCTGTGACACAGCCACTTCAGGCCCAAGCTTGCCCCAGCACCTGGCCTTCCCTGGACTCCCACTGCCACACTGCCACACCGCCAGGCAGCTGCCACGCTCACATTTCACTGAAATATAATGCAAATGGCATTCCCAGCGCAGCTCCTGTGGCAGGATTAGTCCATCTGCCTGGAGCCGCACCTGAGAGGCTTCCTGCACTTGAGTCTCTTTGGTGACCAGCAGACACGGGGTTGCACCTGAGGGATGGTCCCTAAAGATCCAGATACGGTCACATCTCCACCCTGTGCTGTGGGCTCAAGGCAGTGCGGAAAATGGTCCTCGCCTGAGTTACACGTACAGATCTCACTTGGGGCCCTCTGGGGGTGGAGCTCTTAGGTGGGCATCACAACTGGACACCTGTGATGGTCTTTGCTGAGCTCAACACAGGTGGCACCTGGCCACACCCTCCAGGAAAGCCCCTGCAGCCTGGCCACTCCCATCCACGGTGCAGGAACAGATGGACTGAGCACGCCCAGGTCCTGAAGAGCCGATAGCTGCCTCCTCCCTTGAGGCCCAGAGCCCTCGGTGGCAGCTGCCTCAGGGATCCTCTTCCTTTCCAGACTGACAGCTTTCTCTCTCCTCCCGGTGCACCCCTGCCGCATTCTGCCCCAGGAGCTTCTGTCTTGCTCACTGTGTTTTGTTGCTGCTTGAATCTGCCTGGTCGTGTCCCCCCACCCCCCTCCCGCAACGCCAGGTCCTGCCTGCTGGCCCTGGAGAGCCTTCTCACCTCGGCTGGGCTCGGACATCGCCCATGCCTGCCCCCTTCTCGCAGCCTCTCTGTTCTCCTCCCAGGGCACCTGGCTCACATCTTTGCACTGATCTTTACCACATCCTGCTGTCTTCTTGTCTGTCCTCCAAAAGGGCAAGGGCTGAGGCTGCCTTTCTGCCTCTGTGTGTCCTACAGCGCCTGGTACCTGTAAGGCCACCTCACACCATCTGTCTGTGAGGCCTGGTGCGTGAGGGTTTTGAGTGGAATGGAGAAAGTTTCTTAAGCAGATCTGGCTGGGATAGGGCTTAGTGCTGCTCCTGGAGCTCACCTTTCTTTTGGGGTCTGGCCCCTTGATTGTGGCTGCCTGTCCTGGCCCACAGGACCCAAGGAAACTTCTGGACTCCATCCTCTTCCTGGGCTCCAAAGAGCTCCACGGAGGGGCTGGGCTGGCCTTGAGGCACTTTGCTGGGGGTCTTCTCCCAGTTCCAGTCCCACATAGGCCACATGGAGGACTCCAGCTCACTGCCTTGTAGCGGGCTTCCTTGACCTTGATGGTTGAGGCTGAGAGAGGATCCATTTGGGGGTTTGCTGAGTCAGTGTTGGGGCTTTGGGGCTGACCTTCATTCTTGGGAGTGGACAGTCTTATGGGGTCTGGGAGCCAGTCAGCTTTGCTTTTCACTAAGGCCTTGTGCTGCCCTCCAGGGAGCAGCTTTGTCACCCGGGGTCCTAGTGACTAATAAGACAGGACCCTGGTGGGTGGATACACTGCTCTGCCAGTCTATCCCAGATGTTCAAAACAGTGAGAGAAATCCAAAGCTCAGGGCTTTTCAAGGGGACAGTTATGAGGCATTTTCAGATAACTACGTATTACAAGAGTGGTTAGTATGGAAAGTCATGGTTTAGTAACTTTCTTAAAAAGTGCTCATATAAGTGATCTTAAAGAATAAAAACTTATTTTTAATCTTACTGCAGTAGCACCAAAAATAAAGTGATTTTTAATAATTTATGTTCTCAGTCTAAATACAGTTGAAGCTCTTTTTCTGTCATGAACATTTGTTTTAAAAAGAAAACCACAAAAGAATGCATCCTGAGACACTTGTTTAAATAATCAGTCCCATTATTTTACGATCACACCTTATAAGTGAATTGGGAGTCTGTGAGGCCCATTGCTAAGAGACCAGGACCGAGGCATTCAGCACCGTTGTCTTGCTGTTGTTTCGAAATTAGCAGTAGCATAAGGTCTGGCTGCAAAAGACTCAGCACTAGCTGGCAAGGCAGCCAGGCTCGGGGGAGCAGCTGGGGAGCATCTCTCAGCGCGACCGTATGTAACTCCGGCGCTTCATTTCTCACTGAACCAGGTGACAGCAGCTAGAGGAACCACAGGGCTCACTGATCTGATCAGGTGAGGTCACATCTGGCCAGTCTGGTAGTCTTTTTTTTTTTGGTTTTTAAAGTCATTATTGTTTGACTACGAAGAAGTTTAAAATGTATGTTAAGAGTAACAGAATTTCAAGATAGAGGACTTAAAGACCCCTCAGCTTGGTAACGCACATCACCCTGCATATTTATTATGAATTATTTCTCCCCCTTCAATTTCTATCTGCTCGTAGAGCCACTTGCGGTCCCAGCGGCACTCGGCCCCACACTTGGCGGAGCCGCAGGCAGGGCACGCGTAGAAGCATCCCAGGCAGTCTTCATCCAGGCAGTCGCACAGGTCCACCCCGCTGAAGATGAGCAGCCCCTGGCTGTCGTAGACCTTGCTCTTGGCCGGAATGGCTTGTCTGTCCTGACCAGCAGGTGTGCTCTTTGTGAGCCTCTGCTTTTCCCTTTTACCAGTTTCTGCAGCAAATTCTGTTTGCTTTCCTGGGCTTGTAAACTGGAGAGATCTTAATGCTTTAGCAGTTCTTCCATTGGATTTGGGCTTTCTTTCCTGGTGCTCCTCCGAGTCCACGTCCACACTTCCATTGATGACCTGGGTGCACTTGGGACAAAGCTTCCAACCAGGTACCAGCTACCTGCCAAACTTCGCACTCAGGAAAGTGGCATCATCTAAGTCAATGACATGCAGATTTTTTTTGGCCAGCTTTTTATGGATGTTAAAGGGGTCACAACACGACTTCTGCAAGTCCTCAAACCTGTCGATGTAAATTTTTACGTGATGGAAGCAAATGGTGTTGTTCCCAGGCAGCGTCATCCCGGTCCGGAGCTGGAGCAAGAGCATATCATTGGATGACAGCTCCTGCAGAGTCTTGAAGCCTGTGTGCCGGGTGTAGTAGGTTTTGTAGCACTCATTTGTGGTATGAAGCTGGACTCCCACTGAGCACGGATCCATCATTCTGGACTGGCGTGTTCTTCCTGTGCTCTTCTGTCTGGAGGGTTCACCTTGGTGGGTCACACACTGATCACCCTGGCGGCGCTTCCTCCACGCGCGTTGACTGACTTCTGGCTCGTCCACGTGCTGCCCCAGTCTGGTGGTCTTGAGTCACTCAGAGGACTAGAACTCTTCTCTGGGGAAGAGACCATAAAGTGCTTCACTTAGTGTTATGGCTCAGATTCGGGGTGTCTCCCCAAAGCCTCGTGTGTTTGGAGGGTGATTGCATCATGGGGGCACTGTACTTATCAGTGGATCAATTCACTGACGAGTTCATAGCTGATTTGCTGCTGGGAGGTTGGGCCTGATGTCACTGGGGTCACGACCCGGAAGGAGTATCTCCCTTCTCAGGTGCTCCTTCCTCTCTCTGCTTCCGGGCTTCCACTGCAGCAGGCCTTTGCCCCATGCTGTTTTTGCCTTGGAGCCTACCTTCGAGCACTGATGGAAACTTCTGGATCTGTGAGCCAAAATACGCCTCTCCTTTAAATTGTGGGTGTTGGGTATTTTTGTCCCACAGACAAGAAAGCACCTAAGATAAATGCTGTCCCAAGATCACAGAACTGTGACTTCTGCGGGAGGTTTGGCTTCATGTAGGGCTCCAAGTGACGGTAAGGGAAAATCATTCTTCAAAGGAGCGTGAGGGATGAGGATTAGGGCAAAGAGCATCAGTGACATGATCTGCTGCCCTCCACCCTGCACCCCGGGCCAGCCCTTCTTTGCAGAGACTGGAAGATGGGATGAGCCCTGTTAGGGCTGTGTATCAATGTCCCCCTAAATCCTCATGTAGATGTAGGTGGGATTTTTTCAGAGGTGGCTGCATCTACAGCGTGTGACATACTGGGGTGAAGGATGGGTGATTGCTAAGTCAGTCTACTGTTGGTTTGGCACCGTCCCAAACCTGGTGGCCTAGCTAGAACACAAAGTGGGCAGAAAGACGCTGTTAAGCCCCCTTACTTTTCTACCTTCTGCCCACCACAAACTGCTTCTCCTCTGTAATGTCCTCTGCCATGTCACCCTGCCTTGGAGCCTGCTAATCATGACCTGAAACCTCTACAAACTGGGAGCTAAATAAACCTTTTCTCCTTTAACTATTTTGGCTCAGTCATGAGAAAAGTGACTAAGACAACCCCCAGCCTGTGTAGACTATGGTGTTTCCGGAGCCATGACATGTCCTGGGAATACTGAACAGTGAGGCCTGCGCTCTGGGTCGACCCACCTGTGACTTGTATCTCTGTCGGCATCCGACTCAGAGCAGGAGCTGACATCCACTCCTGCTGTCACCTCTTTCCGATGCCACCCTGGCTCCAGCTGGACACCCTTCCCTTCCACGGTCCCAGATACCCCAATCAAAGGCTGGTGCATGGCACAGATGAGTCATGAAGACTGGCGATTTTCGTGAGCCTGAAGTTGCCCCTATGGATAGCTAGCAAACAATGTACCAGATGATCTCAGATATTCCAGCCCCAAGCTCTCGGCCACCATCCTGTCAGTGCCTTTCTCACTGGCCTGTGTCTTTCTTTGTCCTCCCAAAGCCATCGGATGTTGTCCATTCACACATCTGAGGGCCTGCCCAGGAGATGAATTAAGCGGCACCCTTAGAAGGGAAGACTGGCTGCAGTGAAGATTTTTTTTTAAATTAGCAAGCAGCTTCCCCCTAGTAGTAATCAGTGATGTGTAACGAGGCATGAGTTGCAGAGATGGCAAACAGGAAGGAGGAGGGCAGCAGGACATAAATGAAGGGAGCGGGCCGGGGTGTGAGCCCCAGAGAGCTCTTGTGTGGGTCTGAGGCTGGCACCAGCTGGGCCGAGTGAGCGCAGCTGGCCTTGGTCTTTGGCAAGCCCTTCCTGCACTAGCTGTCCTTCTTCTTGAGAGTCTCAGAGAGGCCACTCTTGTCACCTCAAGAACTAGTGAAGGACTGAAGGGACTGAAGGGCTTCAAGAGCCATTGCTGATGAGAGACCCACTCAGTGAGCGGGCCGGAGCAGGGCTCGGGGCACAGTGCCGCTTGAGGAGCACAGCTTCCTCACGGCTTCCTGCTGCTGACCCAACCAGTGGGCCGGTGGGCATCGCTTTCTGGATGACTGTCACTCTTGGGGCTTAGAAATGAATCAAATATAGTAAAACTGCAGGTGACTTTGGTGAGCTGGAACTGACTGAGGCCAGGTGGACAGATGCTTACTTCTGTATTTCTACGCCATCCTCCCAGACGACACCTCCTGGCTCTCCATGCTGTGAGGGCCAGCATGGTGAAGGCTCCGCCATGTTGGTCTCTACACAAAGCAGCCCCGAGGTGTGCGGCTGGCCACCACCAAGCAGGCCTCCCCATCTTGACTTCAAGGCTGGAACCGAGGCAGGATATTTTTCAACTAAACAGATTTCTCCTGAGCACTACCTACACCCACGGGAAACCAAAAAATGTCTCTAGAGAGCCCAATCTCTGTCCTTCATACTTCAGTGCAGGAGAATGACCTAGTGCCTCAAGTTCAGGGCAGTGAGGCTTCCTGGCATCCAGTCCTTTGCAGCCTGGAGTGGTGACAGGTGCAGACATGGTTGTGTAGGGGGCAGCTGTGTCCATGGGATCCTGGAGCTTAGCTGGGAGCACCTGAGAGGAGAAGAAAGTAACGGGCCCTACCCCGAGACGCCTCCAGCAGGGTCTCTTGTTTCTGCTCCTCCTCACTGTGTGTACGTGGCTCGCAGGAGCTTGGGCTACACCACGGCCCCTCCATGACCCCTGTCAGCCCATGTATCACACCATGCCACGTTGTCCAGTGTCCAGTCCTTGTTGTAGGAGCTGTGTTGGGGAAGGCCCTTTCAGAATGAACGCTGTGTAATATGGATGCTGACAGCAAGGGGATGTTCCCCTAATAATGATAGTATCCATGGCAGCCACACTCCAGTGATGAAGCGGTGTCCAATCCCTGCACATAGCCACATTCTTCCAGCCCCGTTTCATATAGGGGTGCCCATGAGGTAGAGAGAAGCCCAGCCAACCAGAGCGTGATGAGAAGGAGCTTTGGCCCACCCACTATCCCTGCCTTCAGCTTACTCACATCTCCTCTCCAGTTTTCCAGGTCAGTTTCAGCTTTTTCCCTGGCTTTGGGGTGCTGCCCGGCTTCTGGGGAGGAGGCTCAATGCAAGCTCCTGGTTCTTCTCTACTCTATGTTGGTCAAGTAGAGTTTATTTGGAGGGGGATCCTTCAGTCCTTTTTTAGCAGCAGAGGATATCGTTTACCTGTCATGATTCTGATTCTTGCACTAATTTTTTCCTAAGAATTCTGGAAGCCATCCCACGTAAGACAAGGGGTCAGTGGACATCATAGCTGAGCCTCAGGAAAAACCATTTCCTTTCAGAGACACCTGTGTGCTCCCTGGTTCCTTGGGATTCTGGTCTTACCTGTAGCTCATGCCCACACGACAGGTCTCAATGTGTTTCTTCCAATCTTTTCTTTGTTTCCCCTGGTGCTAGGGACGGGACACAGGATCTTGTGGATGCTGGGCAAGTGTTCTGCCACTGAGCTGTACTTACTGTGGCATCATTAGAATGTCCCTTGGAACTTTCATTTTTCTCACTGCACAGTCAGCAGGGGCAACAGATTTCTGGATTGGAGGAAAGTCTACCTCTTACTTATACTATAACTTTACTGTCATGTTCTTTTCACGCTAAAGGAGAGTTTGCAAAAGGAGCTCTAGTAGTCCAGCCAATAACCACATTATAGTTGGTTTTGTTTTCAGAAGTCTTTAAGGGACAAAACTGGCCTGCTAGAGGAGGGTATTAGTCAGCTTTGTGTTACTACAACAAAATACCTGAGTGAGAGACTTAGAAAGAGAAAAGGTTTACTTAGCTCATGATTTTGGAGATTGAATGGCTCAGTTCTGGCAGATGTAGCCGATGGTGGCAGATTCAGATCATGGCAAGAATGCCTGTTGGAGCAAGAACTCACATCTTCAACGAGGAAGTGTGGAGAGACTGAAAGACTGAAGTTCCACAGTCCCCTTCCAGAGCATGACCCAATAACCTAATCACCTCTCCAAAGGCTCCCTTCCTGGACTGTCTTTTCCCTCAATGGTGCCACCCTGGGACAAAGCCTTTACTTATAGAGCTTCCAGAACATTTGGCATCCAAATGATAGCAAACAGAATCCACAAGTGAGATTCTGAAACTGGGTCTCAGACAGGGCCAGCCTGATGGAAATTCAACCAAAGTTGCACAGTAATACACAAAAGTAGCAGTTATGGCTGTGGATGGAGGTGGCTCTGTGGGCGTAGGGAGAGGACATGGCTCTTGGAGAATCAGCTCTAAGAATAGCTAAGGATACAATGGCAGGAGCCACAGGTTTGCAGATGCCACAGCTGAAGGGATGTAGGGGGAGGGTGGACCACAGGTAGCCTAACTAGTGTAGTGTTCTGCGGAACTGGAGAGAGAAGGGGATTGAAGGTGAGTGGTACATGATAGGTTTCTTCTTTTTTGTGTTCTAAGGTAGAGTTTAAATGTTCAGGTTAAGGGGTAAAAATTATGAAACAAAACCTGATATAAGCCAAGCTATTTTGGGGATAAATTTTGCTGGATGTTGTGCAAAAGGTAGAATATTTTAACATTGGCAAAATAAAATAGAAGTGTGTGTTAGTCTTGTCTCCCTAACACAACTACAAATTTCTTGATGCTGCAGCTGAGGTCTCAGTTGAAATGAAATGGGGGTTTCTGAGAAAGTCTTTCGCCAAAGGTGTGTGTGGTGGACCGGCAGCAGGGTGATGAGCCATAAATGTATTGCAACTGACATCCTTGCCCCTGGGCACAGGAAACACAAGCCTGAGGTTTTAATTTTGCTTCTTGTTGTCATCTCACTTGTCACCGAGCTTAGTGAAACCCAGCTGCCTGATTGAAAATGTCACAGCTGAAAAAGTGAGCGTTGTGGGCATTTGGCAGGTCACAGAGGCCTGGAGGCCCGATGGGCTGGGAAACCGATGCTGTAGGGCAATGACATCAGGATTAGAGGGCTCCTGGTTCCACCCACTCATGACAGAGACCCAGGGGCTGAGACCCAGGGAGCGTGCCCCAGGTCATACAGGTATTAGGAATGGGACCAGGTCTTCTGTCTCTGTCCTTTCAAGTGCCCAATGCATGACTGTCCCATCTCTTGGAATATACTTGCGTTGTATGTTACTACTCTTTGGGGACAAAGATAACATGCTAGAGCCTTGGCAGATGGCCTGGGCTTGGGGTTCTCCTTGCGAGGCTGGAGCAGGATCTTACTGAGCCCTCCAGTTCATGTCACCCACACCTCCAGAAGGTTTTGCCCTCTTGGAGGAGAGGGGACAGTGGACTCTGTTTCAATCACTGTCTGCTTGAATACACTGCATCTCATCTTAGCCCTCTGGCCTCTCGGGTCTCCCCACCCAACTCTCCATTGCTAGCTCCCTGGAAGCTGATATTGGACACAGTGATGGGTGAGGACAATTCCGGTTCAGAAGAGATACATCCAGGCTACTTTGACCTGCTGCATTGAGGCAAGTGTGGCTTTCCTCTGGCTCATGGTTTGCACCCTGGGTGGTCTTGTCTCCTGAGACACATCAGCCAGTGTCTGAGTACATTTTTGTTTGCCATAGCTGGGACTGGAAGTAGGTGGGTTGTTACTGGTGTCCAGCAGGTAGAGGCCAGGAGGGTTGCGATGTCCCTCACCAGGCATAAGTCTCCACTCCCTTCTCTAGCGGTATCCAGCTTGAAGCGTAGATGCTGTGGACAGGAAACCCTGCTTAGAACTGTGCTCCAGAATGTATTGGGGAAAGAGAATTTGACTCCTAATGCAATGTTTTATCACTTAAAGTGGTAACAGTCATTTATGTCTTCTATAGGTAGCAGAAAGAATATTTTGGAAAACTGACTATACCTTGAGCCGGACATCCTAGGAGAAAGGTAGAATCTTCTTTGGGAAGAAGATGTGACTTTTGTCTAGAAATGTCTTCTAAACAATGAGGTCTGCTTGGTTATTAAGGACAAGGTCCCCAGACAGTGGCCTGGGCCAGTGAGGGCAGGCCAAAGATGATGTATTGATCATCTCTGCTTGGCTAGAACAAAACCTCTGAGATGCACAATTTAAAGGAAGAATGTTTATTGTGGCTCATAGTTTCAGAGGCCTCTGTGCTCCTCTGGTTCCAAGGTAGAGCTGCCCTAGGTCTGGTTGAGGAGGGGTGCTTACTTAACTCAGGGCAACCACGAAGCAGAGAGCAAAGGAAGAGCCAGAGAGAAAGGGATCAGGGTCTGACAGAGTCCTTAAATCATGTCCCACGGTCCTAATGCTTAGCTGCTACATTTTTATCTGCTAGACACATGCTTTACTAGTATTGTCAGGGTCTTTCAAACCAATCAAGTTGAAAATCAAGATCAACTATCACTCTTAGCACAACAGGGATTGTTTATGAGGGTTTTTGGAAATCCTGGGAAAGAAGGTGGAGGGCACACGCGTGCAAGAGATCCTGAAGATACTCAAAGCCCATGAAGACTCATAGTAAGATATTACTGTATGGGTGGACATGGCCAGGTAATTTTTAGGAAGATGAATATTTGACATTTGATGGGTCTGCACCTGTGCAATGGTCCACCAGGTCATCAGGGTGGCGAGTCAGTGTGGCACGGGGCACCTAGAACCAATGACGAGCCACTCCTAGACTGCCTTCAGTCTTCTTCCCTCTGGTTGATCTCAAACGTCTTCTTTTTTTAAAAAATATTTTTATTGAGAAACAAATAGCAATGAGACAGTTTCACAACTGATTAC
>NDGN011314961.1:0-10237 GCA_002564285.1 Tympanoctomys barrerae | reverse complement strand
CTGAGCTGGCCACACACACACAGACACACACAAAACAAATAAATACAAATTAAAAAAAAAAAAGTTATATCAAAGACCCCTTGGAAGTCCTGTGCTCAGGGTCACAAGGTCCTCCCTGAACTGGTGTGACATGGAGAACATCCTCTATACCCACGCTCCCCTGTCCCAGTCTGCCCCTCTGGGCTGGCTTCTGACCACTGACCTCGGTAGCTGCCAGTGTCTGGGGAGATGAAGACTCAGCAGCGCCAGTTGTGTTTTGCAGAGAGGCACAGAGCCTTAAGTGTGTGGCAGAGGCCGAGCAGGGGGCACAGCAGCTGGGGTGCCTGCTCTGCACTCAGTGTGGTCCTGTCTTGTGTAATGCCCTGCGGGAGGCTGCTACCTGACTAGACACGGTGTGCACAGGGCTGTTTGTGTCAAAATTTTGTGTTATCTGCACCTTTTTAAAGTTCACATTCAGGGCTGGCAAGATAGCTCTGCAGACTAAGTGCCTGCTTAGGCAAGCGCTGAGCTGGCCCGGAGGCCGGGCATGATGGAGGACGCCTGTAATCCCAGCGCTGGGGAGGCTGAAAACAGGAGGATCACTACAAGTCTGTGGTGCATAGTGAGACCCTGTACCAAACCCAGACAGACATACAACCTTCAGAGCTCAAGAATCCAATGTTCAGTCCTCTGGTGTTAATGACCTAGTAGGAGGACCAGGGCGAGCCATTGCCATGCAGGTTTGGTCTGAGAATGCCACAGCTCCTTGGCCTTGGTTTAAGTTTTTATTACATAGGCTGTATTTGCCATCCCCAGCCAAACAGCCTGTGACTGATGCAAGGAAGCAGACGTGACGGTGTGTGCCTGTTATCAGAGCTACGCATGAGGCCGAGGCAGGAGGTTAGCTGCAGTTTAGGGCCAGCTTGGGTGTCTTAGTCACTCCCTGTTGCTGGGACTCAGTACCCAGGCACCCACAGTTTAAAGGCTGGTCCAGGGCAGATGCCGTCATGGGAGGGCTGCTGTGGTGGTGAATTGCTCGCCACCTGGTGGCTAAGAAGCAGAAAGAAGCTGGAAACCAAGAAATAGGTGCTTCCAGGATCCACCCAGTGACCGCTCTGCCAACACCAAGCCCTTGGAGGCCCCCCAGGATCCAGTCACCTCCCACAAGCCCTGGCTCTGACACATGAGTCCGTGGGGAGACAAGCAGACGTATTCCATGACACGGGAGACTTAGCAAGGCCAAGCTCCAGAGCAAGAAAGGAAAAGGAAGGGCCAGCTGGAGTTTCCATCTCCTTTCCCTCTGCCTCTGCCTGGTGGCTCTTAGCAGAGGGACTGAGTGTTGCTCAATCCCTGCAATGGCATGCATCACGTCTGTGTGGGACTAGACGAGGGATAATGTTTTGGGTTAGGGAAAACCCTCCTCTCCACTTTTGCCCCTGCAGAGTGCCAGGCCACTCTGAGGAAGTGTATCGCTTCCCCGCGTGCAGGCCCCTGCAGCAGCAGAGCTGGAAGTGTGCAGCCTGGGGACCTCAGTGCACAGCTCTGACCCTCGGCCGATCATTTTGTACATAGGAACCCGGTGTAGACTTCAGGCCAGCAAGCAGCAGATTTAAGGGCTCTCATTTTACAAAGCTGGGGATTGAACCTGGAGCATCACACATGCTAAGCAAGCACTTGCCACTGTCCTTTCTGCCAAGGCAAAAAGCAGTGACCATGGCACTATCCTGGGACAGTCAGGCCTTGCTCATGAGAAGCCTCTGGACCTTTCTCTGGTTGCCTTGGCAGTGTCCTTTGGGTATCACTGAGACAAAGTTGTGACCAGGCAAAGCAGCCCCAGCCCTGGGTGATGGCACTAAAGACACTGCTACCCTGCTGAGAGCTCAGAGGGAGGGTGTTTTGGCAGTAGCCCCCCTAAGGAAGGGGTACTGGGCACTAGGCCAGGACCTTCATATGGACTTACATCCTCAGCCTTTTAAAATTTTTTCATTTTGAAACAGTGAGTTGCTAAGTTGCCCAGAGGGGCTCAAACTTGGCATTCTCCTACCTCATCCTCCCAGAGAGCTGAGATGACAGGTGTGCACCACCATACCTTGCTCAATTTCTCTTTCAAGCCAAACTAGGAACCCTAATGATTTTTTAATTTAAAAAAAAAATATTTATTTGGAGCAAGGTCTTACCATGCAGCTCAGACTCATAGCGATTCTCCTGTCTCAGCCTCCCTAGCACTGGGATTACAGGCGTGCACCACCAAGGCTAGTTTCAGTGGCTGGCTCAGTGCTGGCACAGCATGCAGTACCAAAGATTGAACCTGGGTCCTTGTGCTTGCCAGGCAGGCACTTAGACCCCTGAGCTATCCCCCGACCCCACAGTTTTTTTTTTTTAAATTCAAAAGTAATTCACAAATTACTTGATGAGGTAGGTAGTAATAGTGACAGTAGTGACTTTCAGAAATAGAAGTCTATTTATTTATCGGAACCGGGGATTGAACTCAGGCCCTTCCGCTTGCCAGGGAAGCGCTTACTCCACTGAGCCATCTCCCCGGCCCCCAGAGATAGAAGTCTAGTACACCGCATGGGACACGGGCTTTCCTCTGGTCTTAGGTTTACTGCTGCACCTCTCGAGTGCAGAGTTTGCCCCCAGGTCAGGTGCTCAAGGCTGTCCAGTGTGAGGAGGGGCTCACAATAGATGCTTGTGACTGGGGGGGGTTGCCCCCTCTTAAATGCTGACAGTCTCTGTCCCTTTCTGTCCAGATTGGAGTTGGGGACATGGATGGTTTCCAGGGGGATACAGAAGAAGAAGAGGAAGATGACGGTGATTGTATCATTATGGACATCCAAGGTATTAGGAATGCAAATGGTTTCAAGCACCTGCGTGCTGTGATTCACTCTGCACATCACAGAGGTCAAGTTAAAATAGGTGAGACCGGATGTGATAGTGCCAACCTCTTATCCCAGTATTCTGGGAGGCTGAGGCAGGAGAATTGCAGGTCTGAACCCAGCCTGGGTGACTTAGTGACTTAAGGAAACCCTGTCTCAAAATTTAAAAGGGCTAGGGATACAGTTCCATGCCATATCCCTGTGTTTTGTCCATAGTACTTCCAAAGAAAAAGATTTGGATGACTTTCTGGGGAGGGAGACCTAGGCAGAGGGAAGCCCAAGGCCCTGCAGCCAGCATGGCTGAGCAAGAGCAAGCTGGAGGAGACAAGGGCGGGACTCTGAGGTGAGAGTCAGGGTAACACAGCGGCAGGAGGCAGCAGGATCAACAGGGCAGAGAGCACGTGGTACAGCAGCCTCTCCCCTCCAGAGGTCCAGGAACCATGCAGAACCACATCTGGAGCTGAAGATACGGTGGGGATGGACACCAGCGAGGGGCCGCTGCCCACGAGTCCACTGGGCGCCTCCTGAGCAGCCGACGGTGCGCATGTGGAATGATCCCGCCACACACCCAATACTTGAACATACTGCCGACTCCTGTGTAAAGAGCACTTTGTCCCGCTTCACAGGCCTCTTGGGGTCTGGAAAGGTTTATATGGATTTATATGGATGCCTGATTAGTTCCTGACATTTGTAAAAATCTCACTCCCAAAGCTGCATATTAATCTGTCCTTTAGTAAAGCATTATTTCAAGGTGTGACCTGCACAGGCACCTGCTCAGGCCCTGAGACACGCAGGTGCTGCTGGGTCAGACGCTTGCATGTAAATGAATTGAATCACCAGACACCTGTGGCCCTCATGGGCGCTGGCCTGATGTGGAATTGTATAAACTTGTTCTCTAGCCCTGACCTTTGCCTGTCTTGTCTTCTGTCCTGTACATCAGATCTTTTGAGTGTATGTGTTGCCCGCAACCCAGCATGTGTGTGGAAGCTTGGTGCCCCAGGAAGTGCCTCCCCTGCTGTACTGGGGAGTCTTCCCACTGAGCTGGCTGGAAGTGAGGCTTTGTCCCTCTTGTGCCCTGAGGGTGGCTGAGCTAGCTGTGTCCCTGAAGCCAGGCCCAGTGACATCCATGCTGGGTACCTTGGGGGAGGGTGGTTGGGAAGAGCAGACTGAAGACAGTCTGTGGGCTGTGGCAGCCCCAACAGCTGGCCTGCAGGGGCCAAGTCTGGGCCCCTTCTATATCCACATCTGGAGCACAGACTCCTGTGGCCTCTGAGCCTGAGAGAGGCTGGTGCTTTGTGCAGAACTCGACTCTCAAGACAGTGGACCCGGCAGCTTATCCTGGCCTCTCCTAGGCTGCCTTCCCCCACACCACCATGGCTCCAAGTGGGGCCCCCAGGGGGAGCCAAGCCCACCCCCGAGGGTCCCCTGAGGCCAGTGCAGTTGAGGAACAACTGACAGCCTGGAAGTGAATCCTAGAAACAGCTGGCAAAGGATGGGAGAACAGTGGCGCTTTGGTCCTCCACACCATGGCCAGCGGGGCCTCTAACCTGTAGCGGACTGGTGCAGATGGGACCAGATGAGGAAGAGCACGGCCCTGGGTACCTGTCACGGTGGTTGGCTCCTCCACGTGGGAGGTGGGCCAAACACTGCTGCTTCATCTCACTTCTGGGGCTGTCTGGGGAATGTGCAAACCACACCAAAACCAGGTCTGTGTGCCTTGAGCAGCAGAAGGCTTGAGCATATTCTCTAAGAACTGACGGGGGGGGGGGGACGACTTGGTCCCCAGGGCTACAAGACTGAGGTATGGGCCATTTCAGAGGCAGTGCCTGCTGGGAGCTGTCTGTAGACTACATCCCTCAGAAGAAATGGGCACAGACAGGAAACAGCCACATACCCCACCCTCCCTGAGCTCTGTGCCACTTGACACAAAGACCACACCAGCACTGAGCCCAAATTCTCTACAACTGAGCTGATTAACTGCTTTTCTACCCAGCCTTGGATATTAACAGTGACAAACCAGACCAATAAAGCGAGCACAAAGGGACCCCTGTATTCTGGTGTGGGCCAGCTCACAGGGTGACATCTGGCTTTAAAACCTGCCCTGGAGCCACCTGCCCTGCACCACATGATTTAAGTAACCAGAAGAAACTATTTGTATTCAAATTATATATATATTTTATTTGGGGGGGGGCTGGCTGGCATGTGGTGCTGGGGGATTGAACTGCGGTCCCTGTGCTTTGCTAACCTTGTTCTAAGTAGGTGCTCTAGACCACTGAGCCATCTCACCAGCCCAGTATTCAAATATTTATTTAGGTTTATAAGTTAGAAGTTACAGATTTGTGTTCTCAGGGCAGCGCCTCTTCATCTTCAGCCAAGTTCTGCAGTGGCACCAGCCCCAGTGCTGGATGGGAACTATGTCCACGCAGCTCTGCCCTGGGGCTCCGGGACATGGGCATGGAGCTGCCTCACGGTGACCCCAGGGACCAAGTCTCCACGAGCCTGAATCTACAGCCTCACAGCCAGCCAGTGCCTCCCGTCTGGGGGCTCGCACCAAGGAGGTGCTTCCAGAGGCGGCTCACAGCCTGGGAGAGGGACAGGGACAAGCGAGAAGACAGACCCGGGGAGAAGCCAACTCTGCCTTTATTTCAGGAGAGCTGCTCGATGGCCTCCAGGAGCTCGGGTTTCAGGATGGAAGACTCTGGCTCAGCCCCCGCGGCTCTGATGTCTTCCAGCACAGCTGCATCCCATGAGAAGGTCAGGAGGGCTGAGGGTACCTGGCGGGGTGATCAGACTGTCACCTTTTTCCCAAAGGACAACACAGAATATAGTGGGCCGTTCACACAGGGAGTCCCCCAAAGAGGTGACTGGGGCACAGGGGGCCAAGGCCTTGCTGAATTCCTCTGAGGCTCCACCAATAAACCCCTGCATATTTTTAATGTATTTGGTACAGGGTCTCCTTATGCAGCATAAACTCATAGTGATCCTGTCTCAAGCCTCCCCTGCGCTGGGATTGCAGACCCAACACATCTGGTCTTGGTGGTGGGCTCAGTGCACCCAGGGGTGGGGTGGGTGCAGCATGCAATGCTGGGGACCGAACTGTGGGCCCTACACTCGCCTAAGCAGGTGTCTAGTCCACTGAGCTATCTTGCTCGCCCAACCTCCTGCGTATCTTAATTCCACTTGGTTCTGCCCCTCAAGAGAATAGAGAGGTAGGTGGGTGTGGTGCTCCACACCATCCGGGCACTCGGGAGGCTGAGGCAGGAGAACCGAGTTCGAGGCCAGCGAGGCCCGCCCTCCACTCCAGGAGGGAAAATGGCCACCATTACAGACTCACTGGAGATCACACAGCAGGCCAAGGTGATGGTGGGATTCTTTTGGGAGGGTGGGGTCTATGTACCAGCACTATACATTGGGCCACAGACCTCGCCCTTTGTATTTTTCAAGGCAATTTTATTAAGCCTTGAAATTATTCCAACTCAAGATCCTCCTGCCGCAGCCTCCTGGAATGATGAAATCACACAGGTAGGGACAACCATGCAGGTAGAATTCAAACAAAGGAGCTAGGCCCAGGACCTCCTCCCAACTGCCAACCCAGAGGCCTCTTTTCTCTTCTGGGCCAGCAACCCAGCTCCCCGGGTCTGCTGCACAATAAACCCATTTCCCAACTCACTGCTGCCCCTCACTGACCAGCCCACACTCATTCAAGGCCACGTTCTCATCTTCAGCCAACTTCTGTCCGCCAGAGGCCAGCAGTTCAAAAGGCAGCCAATCGCTCTGCAAGGCCCCTCGCACGAACTCATACAGCGCTGATAGCCGCTCCCGGGCATAGAAGGTCCCTGCAGGTCAGCACGGTCAGCCGTAGGGTGCAGGCAGGCAGGCAGAACCCCACTGGGCCGCCCCACCCACCGGCTCACCTGCTTACCCTGCAGCAGGCAGCCATTCGGCAGGCGCACGCGCAGCAGCGTGTAGTTGTACTTCCGCAGCTCCCGGTGCTCCTCCTTCTCCCGCATAGCCTTCGTGCGCAGCATACTCAGCCGCTCCACTGCATCAGCCCTGAGAGCGCACAGCATGGATGTCAGGCATGCGTAGGGCCCAGGACCCGCCTGCCCACCAAACCACATGTGCCCGGTTTACCGGAGCCTCTGCTCCCGCTTGAGCTCCTCCGCCGTGAGGTTGAAGAAGTCCCCAGGTAAGTCAAAGTGCGAAGCCAGGGGGGAGGGCTGGAAGACCCGGCGCTGGCGGTCCAGCTGGGCCCGCACAGGCTCTGCGGCCAGCAGCTGCTCGCGGTGCCGTGCCAGGTTCTGTGGCTGCGCCCGTGCAGCCTCACTCAGCACATAGAACTCCTCCTCTGCGCCCTCTTCAAGAACATGCATGGGGTCACTGCACCGCCCTGGTGGTCCCCACCTTCAGCTCAGGCTGCTGGTCCCCTCTGCTCACCCTGATCCAGCATGGGCAACAGCATCTTCTGGAAACCAATGGCCTCAAAAAATTCCTGTGTTCCTTCCAGACAGGTGATGCGCTCCTGGGGGTGAGACAGAGGTCACTTAATAAGCCTCTTCCTCTGCCCAGGCCACACTACTCCTGCCCAGACTGAGAGCACAGATGCTGGGCCATTTTTCTGTTTTTTATTTTGATACAGGGTCTCACTGAATTGCCAAGGCTGGCCTCAAACTCAGTTCTCCTGCCTCAGCCTCCCGAGTGCTGAGTGCATACCCAGCTCCAAACAGGCTATTCTAAGGGAGCAGAGACTGCTGCCTGCACCAGCGCCTTGGAGGCAATGGGGACTGGCCAACCACCAGGGCCTGGAGCAGGCCTCCGGGCAGAGCGCCCTATGCATGCTGTCCTCTCCTGTTTTGGCCACCACCATGGGTCTCCAGAGAGGAGAGCAGCAGGGAGGCAGGGCTGGGTCCCCTGGACAGGAGAGGCAGAGGGCTGCACCCCACCACGCTCCAGGGAGCCCCGTCTGTGTCTGCATGAAACCCACCTCACTTGGGTGTGTTCTTAGAGAATTCAAACTCAGAAGTCACCTGGCTGGGGAGGAAGAGCTACCCCATCCACCCCTCCAGAGCCTGTACTCAGCCCCCAGTGTCCAGGTCCCAGCCACATGCTCAGGACAAGGCGCAGCCCACCTGGAACACTTTGTTCTGCAGCTTGATCCTCTGGTACTTCTCCTCCTCCGGGTGCAGGTGGATGTTGTCCAGGTACCTGGGGAGGATAGTATAGGGCTCAGGCCTGCCAGCGCCTCAGCTTCTGAACTTCCCCATTGAGTTAAAAGCTATCGTGCTGATGCCCCAGGGAACACGTCCCCACCACAGTCCCCCAGTAGTCCCCGCCCTAGAAGGCAGCGGCTGATCCCACTGGGGGAAATGGATGGAGCCAGACAACAGCCATCACCTGGGCCGCTCACCAGACCCTGTCCCCATCATGAGTCCCCTGGACGCCTTGCAAGGGAGCTGCCAATTCTTCAGAGCCTGTCTCACTAGCAGGTAAACTGAGGCACAAGTGGCCCGACTCCTCCCCAGGGCTTGCTCACTTGGCGATGGTATCCACGCCTAGCTTCACCTTGTCCCGGTCTCTGTTGAACGTGTGGATCTTCATGATCGAGGCGGCCACAGGGTCGGTGGAGAAGTGCTGGGGAAGGGGGGAGGCTGAGGCAACGCTCACACTACTGCCCAGGACAGGAACAGTGACAGCAACAGTGCTGATGGTGCACTTGGGGCAGGGCCACGTTGACCCGAAGCCTGTGGGGACCCAGCCCTGCCTCCCTGCTGCTCTCCCCTCTGGAGACCGATGGTGGTGGCCAAAACGGGAGAGGAGACAAAGCTGGAGGTGGGCTGCCTAGCACGCACAGGCCTCAGACTCCATCCTCAGTACCACAAGACGAGACAGGCAAGCTCGCCTTGGCTGACTTCTGGGGCTGATGTGGCCAGAGTTCTGCCCATAGTCTGACTTAGAGCCTCAGCAACTCCAGCCTGGAGCCCTTCAGGCCTTGGGGCCCACTCTTAACACCACCATGCAGCCTGCCAAGGCATACTCTAGCTGTGGAGTAATGAGACACACGGAGGTGGCAAGTCCCTCACAGAGCACACAGCAGGCAGATAGCAAGAGGGATGCACATAAGTGTGTAATCCCTGACGTCTACAGACCTGGAGGAAGCCAGACACACCAGCCCCTTCCCTGGGCCTACCTGCTCCCTTGGGGGTTGGGGCAGTCACAGCTGGAACCCTGGAAGCCCCAGATGCCAGCGGAAGCCCAAGAACAGGACACCTGAGGACAACAGAGCCATCATGCTCCTTATAGTCCACAGCCGGCCACGGCATCATGACCTGGACCCAGGCTGGATGACGGGGGAGGATGGCAGCCCTGCGATGGGCTCGCCACAGGGGAGCCACATGGCGCGCACAGGGGCTGGGTGTCAAAGGTCAGACTTCCTTCACATCTCTCAGTAGCCTAAATGCTCCTGCTCTACCAGGCTGAGAAAACTGAACAGGTCTGGGGGTAAAGGAAAAGCGCCTCACACTGCACTTGGGGATGAGCTCCAGCTGGGTTAGGGCTTCCGAACATTCAGACAGGCAAGATGGAACACAGGATAAAGCAGAAGACACTAGGAAACGCATGGAAGAATCATTTTAGCATGAGGTAGGAAAGGCATTCCTAAGTAGGACCTGGAAGCCCTGAAGTCCACAGAGACCACAAATTCCTACCTGGAAAAGCGACTAAGCAGAAAATACTGAGCCAGAGAATATGTACAAATAGGAAAAGTCTAGCTTCACTAATATGTACAGTGCCTACAAGTCAATATGAAAAAACAAGTACACAGTGAAAAACTGTACAAGACATGATGTCATGGGGCCAGGGAGATGGCTCAGTAGACCAAGCGCTTCCCTGGCAAACTCAAGGGCCTGAGTTCAATACCCAGTCCTGCCAAAAAAAAACAAACAAACAAACATGATGTCATGAAAACGTGGCCAACCCAACTCAAAGGAATGCAAACCAAATCTTCCCTAAGACACCGATTTCACCTATCAATCTGGGTAAAAATCAACAAGTGGGTGACCCACAGGGAGAGTGAGAGAAGGCCGCTTTCTCCAGCCGTGCTGGAGGGACTGAATTGGGATGACCCAGGAGTTGCCTGGGTAGAGGTCCAGATCACTATCGAGGGTGTCCTCTGTCCCTACACTCTGGCTTTTGCCTTTTGCAACTGAGCCTGCAGGGTCAAGTGCTACATGGGGAAGCTTTTCCGTTGGGTAGCTGCTCCTGCGGACAAAAGCTTGGCAATGACCAATAAACCCAGGTGGTTTTAACGTCACGTAAATCCTACAGAATGGGGCTGGTGAGATGGCTCAGTGGTCTAAAGCACCTACTTAGAACAAGCTTAGCAA
>NDGN011314913.1:0-12127 GCA_002564285.1 Tympanoctomys barrerae | reverse complement strand
AAAAAAAAAAATGTTTTGGAGCCAGGGAGCTAGTTGAGTAGCATAAGCGCCTGCCAGGCACGTACAAAGTCCTGAGTTTGATCCCTGGTAGAAAAAAAAATGTGGTTAAATATCCATAATACAAAATTTATCACTGTAGCCAGGCATGGTGGCCCACACCTGTAATTCTAGCAGTGGGGAGGCTGAGACAGGAGGATTGCCCTGGGTTTGAGGCTAGCCTGGGCCACACATGTCAAGACCCTGTCTCACAAGGTCAACCAAACAAAAGAATGTACTGACAGAGGTGTCCAGTGGGCAGTGGGAAGTGAGGGAGATGCTGGGCTTGGAGCTACGGGTGCGCACAGTGGGGAGCTACGTGGCGCCAACAAATACAAGGACGATTACTGCGCAAGCTTCTAAAGTCCAGCTGAGCGTCGCCCCGGCCACCTACGGTCATCCCTTCTCTAGGCTGAGCTTTTAGGAGTGCTGAGAGGAAGGAATGATTCGGTGATAGCACAGAAGATACGCTGGAAATATTCATCCTAGAGAAACAGTGTCATCCTTTCAGCCCCTCATTTAGCAAATGGTACCTACGACTCCTTGGGTCTGGGCGGCGCTGGGGAGGGAAACTGAGCAAAAAGGACATATCCCTGCTGCGATGGAGCCCAGGACTGCCCGGCTCCAAAAGAACCACAAACACAGTGTTTATAAGCTCTCACTGAAGAACAGAACTCTCAGGCTAGGAGAGCACTATAGACCATAGGGAGCAGCTCAGGTCCAGAGGCTGGAGAAGGTTTCCTGTAGGCCCAAGACCCAGGGCACTTTCTCCGTGTGCATTTGTAACCCTTCTGTAATGATTCACCCTAGCTGGACTTGGGGCACACCCCTGTAGTTCCAGGACGTGGGAAGCTGATGCAAGAGGATCACTTGCAGTTTGAGACCAGTCTGGACTATACAGTAAGTTCAAGGCCAGCCTGAAACAGACATAGCAAGACTGTCACAAAAAACAAAAAACACAACAAAAAACAGAAACAGAAAAAGAAAAGATTCACCCTGAAATGGAAGCAGAAACATCAAAGTGACACCCGGGTTTGGGGGCAGACTTACTTACATGGATAGACGCTGATGGGGATCGTTCCCAGGATATCAGGCCCTGATGTCAGGTGGGCTAGGGCTTCTAAGGGCTAAGCAAGCAGCAAGTCCCCGGGCAGAGCAGCTTGTCAGTGGGGGTTGGCTTATACAATGTGCATCACAGCGACCAGCTATTTCTAAGAGACAGGCAACTAGAACTGGAACAAGAATTTCTACCTGGGCAAGTAACAGGCTGATGTATACTTGCGTGTGTGTGTGGGGGGGCATTTTCTGCTAAAACCCTGATGCTTCCACATGTCAAATCCACTATATCCTGTTTTGTTTTCCCCAGAAATCAAACTTAGGACCTTGCATTTGCCAGGCAGGTGCTGTGACACCGAGCTATATTTCTAGCTCTTACCCACTGATTTTTATCTGACTGATTTCAACCTTGGTTGTTTTTTTGTTTGTTTGTTTGTTTTTTTCCCCAGAACTGGGGATTGAACTCAGGCTTGGCTTGAGGATGAGGGGATCGAACCACAGCATCCTGAGCCTGACTGCTTTGTTGCAGCAGGCACTGAAGCACCTGAGCTAATGGGCAGGCCCCCTCAACCTTGTCAGGCAGGCAAGTGTAGCAATTTGCCTTTTGCTGAAGGATGTGCATCTAAGAGAAGTTAGGTAAGTTTCCTAAAGTAACATAGTTGCTAATAGGCTGGCACCTGCCCTCAGGTCTCCTAACACTGGGCATGGCCACAGTTTGGGTACTGTTTGGTGTGGCCTCCAAAGAGGCTCACACTGGAAGCTTGGTTCCCAAGTTAACAGGAGGGTCTTGAAGGGATGATTAGATCTGGGCAGCACCCTCCCAGAAGGGTTAATGTCATTCTTGCAGGGCCAGGGCAGTTCCCACGAGAGTGAGCTGTCATAGAAGAGTGAGCCTTGGGCTGGTAGCTCACACCTGTAATCCCCGCATTTGGGAGGCTGAGGCAGGAGGACTGCTGAGGCAGAGGCCAGCTTGGGCTACATAGGGAGGCGCTGTCTCCAGAAAAGAACAAGAAGGATCCTGGCTCTTGTTTATTTCCTTGTTTGCACTTTACCATGTGATCGCTGCACAGGGACTGTGTCGCGCGCTGCCAGTCACCACGGTAAGCTGCTTTCACAGGCTACACAGATATGATTGTCAGACCCTGGACTTACTCTACATCTGTGAGCTCAATAAGCCTCTTTATAAGATGCCCTCCGGGATTTTGTTATAGCAACACAAAACTGACTGAGGCAATGGTATTATATTAGTCTTGTGACACTTAATCTTTCACCTACCCATCAAACATATGTTGATTACCTTTTGCGTGTCAGGCCATGGGTGAAGCAATCAGGAACCGCTGCCAGATTTTAAGCAGGAAAACAGATACAGTGTAGGTTTTAGACAGAATCGTGATGGATGAAAGGACAGAAGCTTGGTTTCCAAAGTATGGTCTAGGTGCTGGGGAGATAGCTCAGCAGCACAAGGTCCGGGGTTCAATTCCCAGAACAACAACAACAAAAGGAATTAGTATGTAGCCAGCCCCGCCCTCCCTCAGACAGGAGCTTCCTTTCCCTCAATAAGTATATTCTGCTCATAAAAAAGAGATAGGGTTGGAGATTAAAAAACAAAAACAAACACCCAATTCAATAGAGAGAAGCACTGTGTTTCTAAGGTGGTAGGACAATGAATTTGACCTCAAAAGACTGTCCTTACCAGGTGAGGTGACAAGGGGCAGACGAAGGGCTGCACATCGAGGTCATCTAGATGGTAAGGGCAAGATTTTCCATCTTTCCACAGACAGTGACTGAGGTTCGGAAAATGGAGCCAGCTGGGTGTGATGACACATACCTGTAATCCCAGTACTCAGGAGGCTGAGACGGGAGGATTGCTGCAAGTTTAAGGCCAGCATGGGGTACATAAAGTGAGAATTCAAGGTCAGCCTGAACTGTATAGTAAAACTGTCTCAAGGAAAAAAAAAGTGGAGCTAGGGTAATCCACCTGGATCCTCTGCCTATGCACACACTTCTACGCTTGATTTTTAGTATTTTATATTTATCTTTCTGAGCACATATTGCAATTTTCCATTGCTCTGTAGTTCTCCTTCGCTTTGGCAAAGCCTGGGAGAGAAATAAAGGGCGGCCAAAATAAGGTCCTGAGGCTTTGCGCACCTTTCATTCTTTGGGGCTAGATTCAAGCAATAAAGAAGTAGGTGGACTCAGTAAGGACCTACAGGGGAACGAAAATAGCTGGGGAGATGCCCTGGCGCCCTAGACCCGAGGCGCCTCCTGGAGACTCGAAGGCAGCAGGGGGCGGGGGGGGTTGAGCCCGTCTCTGGCCCAAGGTTATTACCGGGTGTCTCACCCACCCTGCGCTGTGCAGGAATTCAGGAAACTGTAAAACCACCATGGCAGCCTCAACAGTCAACAACTACCTCCCCAAACATCAACAGCCTTAACAATAAAACGCGCAAAACGCCTCCTCGCTGGCCCGAAGCGGCGGAAGAGACGGGGCTGCGGGATGAGCATCTGGGGAGCACACAACATGACACCCCATCTCCGGGTGACGGCACGAGGCCAAGGATGCATTGACCTCATTGCCAAGCAGGTGGCAAGGCTAGCAGAAGCCGGACAAGACTTCTCGGGCTCAGCTGTGCCCGCCAGGAGCCCAGCGGGCACCCTGCAGAGGCTAGGGAAACTCTGGCGGGCGAGTGTGGGGTGGGACAGACACCCTGGGGATGAGGATGGGGCTGACCTGAGGATAGCCAATCAAAAGGAACAGTGCAGCCAAGGGGCGGGGCGTGGGCGTGTCCTGGCCTGGGTTGCACACCCTGGGGGTTCAGGGAGAGGGCTGCCTCCTACCCGCCTACACCAAGTTATAAACGCCAGGCCACCGCGGCGCAGACAGGCTGCCAGCATCGCACGTCCACCGACCCGAGGCCCACCTGCCTTGCCCAGGAGTTCTTTCTGTCTTGCGTCCAGTCCGTCCCACCCTGAGGTTCACTGCAGCCCCTACCCCCACTTGCTCAGCTCCCCCTGAGCTCTCCACTCTGCAGAACGCAATGGTCACAACCATCAATGTCTCGCGTGAGATGGGGCAGCTGTTCCAGCCCTATGACTTCGAGACGACCCGGGACTTGAGGCCCTTTCTGGAGGAATACTGGTGAGACCGACGAGGAGGAAAGGCCCCAGCAGGGCTCAGAGCCTGCTACCTGCTGGGGGTGGGGGGATTGAAATGCTATCACCAGCCCAAGGTGCAGACCACGGGGGGCACCTCAAGAGATTCGCGCTGGAAGAAAGCGTACAGAGAGGGCAGGAGGGGACAAATGTCAAGGAGAAGGACCCCTACCCTTCGTGGCAGTGCAGCCTGCCCTGAGAGGTCTCGCTGTCCCCTACTGTGGAGGCTGCGAGCCCTCCAGGCATTTCTCAGGCTCTGCTAAGCTGCAAAGCGCCCAGGGGAGCATGTGGGCTAACACGGCCAACCACAGCAGCTGTTGCCTCATTGTCCTCACACCACTGCCCCGGGTTCATTGTAGGCGTGGGCCAGAGACCTGCCACCCACCCCAGTGTCGCTGCCAGCAGGAATCACGGAAGCCCTGGCTATGGCTCACGCCCCGAACTCTCTACAGTCATACTGCTGGGAGAAGAGTCTGGTGTGTCCTTTACAAAGGACACAGACGTGTGCACGAGTAGGAAGTGGCAGGGCTGGAAGGGCAAGCGAGCACGCTGTCGTGGACAGCGCGGCGGGCATTCTCGCTGTGCCACTCACGAGCGTGCCCTCCGCGTCCTCCTGCCAGGGCCACTGCGTTCCCCATCGCCCTCGTCTACCTTCTGCTCATCCTTCTGGGGCAGAACTACATGAAGGCAAGGGAGGGGTTTCACCTGCAGCGGCCACTTGTCCTCTGGTCTTTCAGCCTTGCACTCTTCAGGTAAGACACCCCTCTCGTGCCCTGTGATTTTAGGGGGCAGGGACTGGGCCCAGGATCTTGGCACCAAGCCACGTTCCTATCACCCTCCTACTTTTTAAAAATTTTGACATAAGGTCTTGCTAAATCGAGACTTTCCTGGGCCTCCCGTGCGTCTCTTAAATCTTTCCAGAAACCTCGGGCGCATTCCTCCTAGCTCACACCCCCCATTACCCTGCGCTTCTTCCTCCCCACACCAGGGCCTAGCAGTCTTTGCTCCATCCCTTTCAGTTCTTAACACTGTCCCAAGCTCTGGCAACAACCTTTAGCACTTCCTTCCTACCTTTTCTCCCCCAGATTCTGTGACCTTCCCAGTCCTCCCCCACCACAAGCTCTTCTCTCACCCCTACCCCAGCGCCTAGCAGCTTCCAGTCCCACCTCTGCATGCCCTTGGTCATCTTTCTGCCTTCCTCTTCTGTGGAATATGGGTTGGATCTAGCAGAGCAGCCCAGGATCTGAGGCTGTGACCCATGTACCCCTTGGAATGGTGACAAGGCTTGGTGACCTGGTCAGGTCAGGGGAAGGGTGAACCGATGCCTAGAAGTGACCTTGTTCTTTCTTCCTGTGTCCTATTTCAGTATTCTGGGGGCAGTGAGAACGTGGGGCTACATGGGGACCCTGATGCTCAGTGGGGGCCTAAAGCACACTGTGTGCTTCACTGACTACATCGAGCACACCATAATCAGATTCTGGTCCTGTCTCTTTCTTCTCAGCAAAGTCATTGAGCTGGGTGAGTGGCCAGGCTTGGCATCCCTGGGGCCCTGTGAATTTCATCCCTGTTCCTCCTCAGAGGACTTCCCTAACCCAACGCATGAAGCCCCTTGCCTACCTAAGCCCCACCAGAGCTTGGCTCTCTGCACCAAGGCCACCCTCCCCTCCCTAAGAGTCCCTCCTGTGTCCCCACACCCAGTGAAGAAGGGTGACTGGGCTCTGAAGGTTCCACTGACTTGTCCCCCAGGAGACACGGCCTTCATCATCCTGCGGAAGCGGCAGCTCATCTTTGTGCACTGGTACCACCACAGCACAGTGCTGATGTTCACAAGCTTTGGGTACAAGAACAAAGTGCCTTCGGGCGGGTGGTTTATGACCATGAACTTCGGCGTGCATGCCATCATGTACACCTATTACACCCTGAAGGCCGCCAGGGTGGCACACCCACGGCTGCTCCCCATGCTGGTCACCAGCCTGCAGATCCTGCAGATGGTCATGGGCACTGTCGTGGGCATCCTCACTTACATCTGGAGGCAGGAACAAGGGTGCCACACCACAACAGAACACTTCTTCTGGTCCTTCGTCTTGTATTCGACCTATTTCATCCTCTTTGCTCGTTTCTTCCACCAAACCTACATCAAGCCCCAAGCCAAAATTAAAACCAAGAGCCAGTGACAGGTTGGGGAGAAAGATGGCACGTCAGGCTCTCCCTCTTCCCCTAGGCCCCAGGGGCCTGGACTGGCATTTGGGGAGTGACTAGGGAGCCTGCCCTGCATGGCTTCCCAGTGGTTCGTGAGCTCCATGGTGGCAGAAGTGATGGCAGAAACGTAATGGATGAAAGTATTGCTGTTTCTGTCTTTAATGTGAAGCCAAGCAGGCCCTGGAGATGGGGTGGGACTGAGGAGGGTCCCAAGAGCTGATTTATTTATATTTCTATCCAGAGTTGTTTTGTGGCACTGGGATTCAAATTCAGGACCTCGTGCTTGCCAGGCAGACGCTGTACCACTGAACTATCTCCCTGCCCCTTCCCTTAAATTGATGACATTAAGCTATGCGTGGTGGTACAGGCCTGTCATCCCAACCTCCAGGAGGCTGAGACAGGATTGCTGTGAGTTCAAGGCCAGCCTGAATTACCTGAAACACGGGCTCAAAACAATAAAAAAAAAAAAAAAAAAATGATGCTGACAAGATTCTGAGGGGCTTGGGTCTGGGGGCAGGAGAGGGGTTCTGGGGTGGGAGAGGTCTGTTGGTACTGGATGAAGGCAGCCTGAGGGTGTGTTGGGAGGATGGGAGGCACTCACACAGAGACAATAAGAATCCTAGGCCTGGTAGGCAGGTAATAAATGTCTGTCACAGACCAGAATTTTATTGCTGTTAGGGGTCCGTGCCCCTCATAGGAACAGTGAGAAACAGGTGCAGAAAGGCGGAGTGACTCGCCTAAGGTCAGAGGCTTCCTAAATTACCAAATTGATCCCTGCAAATACGCGCTGGAGACCCGACCGGCAACTGTGCTCCCTGAGACCGCCAGGTGGCGCCGCAACACCGGCTTTGGCCGGCGGCAGCCAAGCGCCGGTTCCGCCCAACTCGAGGCCCCCGTGCACCCCTGGGCTCCGCGAGCCGGGCTTCGCGCAGCGCAGGCGGCGAGTGAGGGCAGAGGCCTGCACGCTCGCCACGTCCCAGCACATCCAGCTCTTTTGGGCCAGGGGGAGAAGGACGGGAGAGGGTCAACCGCAAGTCGAGTCAGCAGGCTTTCACAGTCCGCGCACATTTATTTCATTTACCTTTGAAAATCGGGGCGTCTGGAGAAGGCGGCCGGGTCGGGGGAGCGGATGGTCCCTGCTCCTGGCCTTCATCCCGGGGTGCCGTCCGTCCGGCCGGGAAACGCCTTCCCCGAGCCCCCCACCCCAGCCCCGCGGCGCGAGAGGGCCGCTGCGGACGCCCCCCGGGGCGCGGCCGCCGATCGCCCTCCGCGGGAGGCCGGGTCGCTGCCGGCTCACACGGGCCGCTCCACGGCGTACTGGCACGGGCTGAGGTTCGCGGCCGCGGGCGGCCCGGGCACGGCGGGGTAGCTGAAGGAGGCGTGCTGCTTGGCCTTGAGCCGCAGGCTGGCCAGGCTCGAGTTACACGGGTCCCGGTACACGTAGGGCGCCGAGGCGTACGGGCAGGACACGGCCGCGGAGGACACGGCGGCCGGCGCCAGCCCGGGGGGGCCCCCGCCCAGGCCCTGCAGGGCAGCGGGGCCGGGCACGGCGCCGGGCGCCGGCGCGGCCGCGGGCACCATGGAGGCGGCGATGGAGCTGGGCGGCGAGAAGACGGGCTGCGACGCCAGCGGCCCCACGTTGACCGAGTTGAAGGCGAACGGGAAGGTCTTGGCGGCGAGCGGGGGCGCGAGCGCCTTGGGCGGCCAGTTGCCGTAGGCGTAGCCGGGGTACACGTCCTCGTAGGGCGGCACCAGCCCGCCGAGCGGCGCCGCGAAGCCGCCCTTGCACAGCTCGGCCTGCTGGCTGCGCTCGCGCTTGCGCCACTTGGCGCGCCGGTTCTTGAACCACACCTGCGGGCGAGGCGGGCGCTCAGAGCCGCGGCGAGCGCGGGCCGGCGGGCTCGGGGCGCGGAGGGCAGGGCTGCTGGGCGGAGGGCGACCCGCGGGGGCGGCGCAGTACCCGCACGCGAGCCTCGGTGAGGTTGGTCCACACGGCGATCTCCTCGCGCGTGCTCATGTCGGGGTAGCGGTTCCTCTGGAAGGTCGCCTCCAGCTCCTGCAGCTGCTGGCTGGTGAAGTGCGTGCGCTGCCGTCGCTGCTTCTTCTTCAGCGATCCGTCCTCAGGGGAGCCTCCGGGCAGCGAGGCCGAGGCCTTCTCTGAATCTGGGGGCCAGGGCTGGGCTTAGGGGCCTCTCTACCCGCCCGCCGCTCCCCCTTGTCCCCAGGGTTCCGCGCCGTCTCGGGGACCGAGGTGCCATCTCCCCCGGCCCCAGGAGGGGGCGCGCTCACCGCTGTGCTCCGGGCCTTTGCAGCTGTGCTCCCGCAGTGGAGGGTGCGGAGTGCCGGCGTCCGACAGCGACAGCGCGGGGCTGCGGGCCTCCGCCTCGGGGAGTAGCCCAAACTCCATGGAAGGCTCTGGAGGGAAGAGCACGCAGAGACCGGATTTATGGGGCACATGAGGTTCCTGCCCCCTTCGCAGTCCCCGACACAAGGCTGTCTCTTGTGGGGTAGTACGGATAGGAGTGGGATCACTGGCCCCCAGGCGAGCAGCCTGAGGTTTGTGCACCGAGGCACACTAGACTTCGTATTGCTGGGAGCCTAAAACTGTGCCTGATGCATAGTTGTTTGATAGTTGTTGAATAGGAAAAAAACAAAAACAAAACAAAAAAACCCAACCCGCACAGCACCACACCACATCTGCTATACTACACCCCCCCCAAATCCGAATGTTCAATATTCCCGCCAATACTCCTCAGCCAATCACACCTCAGCCCGGGCGGGACTTGCCATTTCTTCCTTGGGTGGCAGTGACTTGGAATCATCCTATTTCTCCTAAGACTCATCACTGCTATCGCTGGTGCTTCTGAATTCAGAGCTTTTCATATATTGGAATATTGGCTTAGATCTACCAGTTGAGTACTCTTATCCAAAAACTGGAAGTCAGAAATGCACCAAAATGTGAAGCTTGTTGGGGCTGGCCAGATCAGCAGACTAAAGCGCCTGCTTAGACAGAGCGCAGCAGCCTGGGGCTCACTGAGACAGCAACTGAGACTGGGTGTAGTGGTGCCCACCTGCGCCTGTAATCCCAGCCCCCCGGGAGGCTGAAAACAGGTGGATCACTACAAGTCTGATGTAGGTAGTAAGATCCTGTAGACTCTGTACTAAATACATTTTTTTTTTAATTGAAACTTGTTGAAAGTTGACACTCAAAGTTTCAGATTTTAGAGCATCTCAGATTAGGGGTGCTGAACTGTGTTGCTTTCTCAGTTTTTGCCTCTCAGCATACTGGAACGTAACCCAGGGCCTCACTTTTGCATGGGAGGCTCTCTCCCAGTGCACTGCACTCCAGCCTGGGGTGTCTGACCTGTATTACTGTTTTACAGGTGAGGAAACCGAGACTTGTAACTAGCTGAAGGTCACAGCTTGTCAGTATTGCTTAGGTTCTGAGCCAGGTCTGTGGGACTCCTAAAACTCGTTCTTCACGTGTTTTCCTAATTGCTTTCTTTGGGGGCCTGTCCAGATGCCCCCTCAGGGGTTCAGGTAGAGCTCCAGCCTGGCCTGGCTTGGCTTGGGTGTATTTTAACTAGGGCAGCTCTTCTGGCTTCAAACTCAGAGCACTCCTCCTGCCTCAACCTCCCTAGGGTTAGGATTACAGATGTTTGCCACCACACCTGGTTAAAAGAGTTCATCTAGGGGCCGGGGCGATGGCTCAGTAGAATAAGCGCTTGCATGGCAAGCTCAAGGGCCTGAGTTCAATCCCCGGTTCCGGAAANAAAAAAAAAAAAAAAAAAAAGAGTTCATCTGAATAAGGGGTTTCAAGGTCAAAAAGAAGTCTGAAAACAACCAGGTGTTCAGGCATTTGTTTGCTCCTTCACCTGTCCAAACACATCTTGCATCCTACCAGTAATCTACCCAACTCCTGCATGGCTTCCTCCAAGCCCACTCTAAACAGTGGGCATGGCCCCATAAACTCCCCTACCCGTCTCTATTCCTGTCCACACCTGGCCAGACTCTGCCCAGGAGCCTGCCTCAGTCCCTCTCCAGGTGTTGCCTATAGGTCTTTCCTGCTGGTTCCTAGGACTCCTCTAGTAGGAGAGAGAGAAGGCTTGATATTTGGTCAGAGGAGAACAGGAGGAGGCTAGGGTGGTAGGGCTGGGGGGAGAGCTGGCTGGGGGGGGTCTCTCTGTGCCCAGCTCCTGTCCCCCTTGACAGGAACTCAATGCAGGCTTCTTCGTGGGGTGGCATGAGTGTGATGGATTAGGCTAGATTGAGATGTGTGTCACTTGATTGCTCAGAATTTATGAGGAGTCTTTCTTGAGAGGTGCAGATGGGCCGCGGCCTGTATTTGTACATGGTAATGTCCCCTTCACCAGCTCCCAGATCACAGCTGTGCCCTCCCCAAGCCAGGTGGAGCGTGGGATGGAGGTCCAAGCAGGGCTGCCCTGTCCAGGCAGAGGGTCTGACCTTGGACTTTTTCCTGGGGTTGGAGAAGGGCTGGGTGGAACCCAGGAAAGAAGTCAGGCCAGGAGGGAAGTGTGCTCAGCCCAGCTCCCCTTCTGGATCTGAACAGGAAAAGTCAGCACAGTGGCAGCCTTGATGGCAGCTCTTCCCAAATAGCTGAGAAGCCGAGGGAGGAAGGCTGCAGACTGAGGGCTGGAAAAGGTGGCTCCGAAGGCTGCTCTTCCTGCAGGCCCACAGGGAGCCGGAAAGTGAGCCATACCCCTGACTCCTCCAGGGATCGGCCAAGTTGGAAAGAAAAGGGACAGTAGATTTTGCCTGTGGACAAAACTAAGTCTCCCTGTTGCTCCTCATCCTTTCAGTCGGCTCTGGCTCGGGACGTCTGCTTTTCCGAACTCTCCTGCCCCCGGCATTCCATACCTAGGTCTTGATTTCATCCTCTATTTCCGCAGAGGGAGACAGAGTGAGGAGGGACGAGGGCCAGAGTCAGAGACAGCCGAGGGGGCAGCGTTCAGGCTGTGTGTTCAGAGACAGACAGACGCATGTGCACACGCGCGAGCCCCCACTCAGGCATAATAAGCCCTTGGAGCTGAGGCCTACAAACACACTCTCCCACACATGCGCGCCCACATTCAGGCCGGCAGACACACACGGGCATGCAGTCTCCCTTTCTGTGACAGGGACAGCTGCCTGGGCTGTTTTGGAGTTAGCTGCTCCCCTCCTCCCCCCCTCCCTGGCCCCTCANGGTCGATTCTCAGTTCCAGGAGCTAAAAGACTGAGAGAGGGAGGAGGAGGGCCAGGGCCGGGGTGTGTTCTACTCTAGGGGGCTGCTGGGAGAGCGGCTAGCCGGGCCCAGTGGGAGCAGCAGGAGAAAGCTGGAGCTAGAGAAGCAGGGGCAGACACAGCCCTGGTCTTCCTTAGAAGGGTAACCTGGTATAGACCAAAGGAATTAGGTTGTTGTTTTGGGGATTGTTAAAAAAATCTTTTATTTAGTTATTGGTACAGGGTCTCACTACATAGCTCAGACTCACAGTGATCCTCCTGTCTTGGTCTCCCCAGTGCTGGGATTANAGGCATGTGCTACCATGCCTGATTTTGGTGGCTGCTCAGCATGGACCCGGCATAGCATGTGGTATCAGGGACAGAACCCGGGTCCTTGTGCTTGCCAGGCAGGCACTTAGATTGCCGAGCTGTCTCCCTGGCCTTTTTTTTTTTTTTTTTTTTT
>NDGN011314893.1:0-15493 GCA_002564285.1 Tympanoctomys barrerae | reverse complement strand
TTTTTTTTTTTGGTACCAGAGATCTAACTCAGGACCTTGCACTTCCCAGGCAGGTACTTATGCCATTGAGCTATATCCCTAGTCTCTGGAATATATATTTAAAGAGTCTTACAACTTTGTTTGATGTCCTTTAATTCACCTCGCATACTCACCAAGAGTGGTACTCTTAACATATAAAACATATAATGTCATCTTTTATCTGATTTTTCCTTCTGAGTAGATGTGATGCTCCATCTTTTTCTTATTAATGGTTTATTATGCTAATTAACGAAATACTAATAACTCCTTTTAATCACTTTAAAATGTAATATCTTCACAGCATCGTCCAAGTATCTCCACTTCCTAGTTCCAGAAGATTTTTATCAAGTAGAAAGCTGAAAATCCACCAAGCTGTCACTCACCACTTGCCCCTCCTCACCTAGCCTGTGGGAGCTAGTATGTGTTCCGCTTTTGGATGTGTATTCTTGATATTTCATGCAAAAGGAATCATACAACATGTGGTCTTTTGTGTCTGCCTTCTTTCATTTAAAACTTTATGTGAAAAGCATGTGAATATTGGCGTATGTAACAGTGCATTACCTTTGTAAACAGTGATATGCTATTATAGGTTTATATCACATTGTGGTTATCCACTCCACAGCTGGTGTATATTTTAATAAAGGCAAATAGTGTTGCTATGAATATCTATGTACAAAATTTTGTTTGTACACCTGTGGTTAGTTCTTTTAAGCACATTTAGGAGTCAAATTGCTTAGTTAGATGGTAATTCTACATTAGAATTATTGAGGAAATCTGTTCTACAGTGTTTTCACCATTTCACATTTCCACAAACAATGCATAAAGTTTGTAAATTTCTCCATATCCTCTCCAGCATTTTTTTTAAATTATTATAACTAGGGACCAGGAAGATGGATCCGTGGAATAAGTGCTTCCCTGGCATGTGCAAGGGCCAGAGTTCAATCCCCGGTTCTGCAAAAAAATAAATAAATAAAAAATAAAATAAATGGATAAATAAATTATTATAACTATCCAAGTTGCCGTGAAGCAATATATCGTTTTAGTTTTGATGTTAATTTCTCTAATGACCAATGATAGTGAGCATTTTTCATGGACTTTTGTTCATTCCTATAACTTCTTTGAAAACTATTCACCAAATTTACCATTTATTTATTTATTTTATTTTTTATGAGCAGAATCTATTTATTGAGGGAAAGAAAGCTCCTGTCCAAGAGAGGGACAGCAAGGGGACCTGAGTGGATTGTCCCCCCACCACCACCATTTATTAATTGGGCTTTGTTAGAGTTGCAAAAATTTTTTATATCTTTTGGATATTAGGCTTTGACCAGATATAAAATTTTAAAATATTTTACACCAATCCTTAGGTTCGTAACTCTCTTGATAGTGTCATTTGATGCAAATAGGCTTTTAATTTTGATGAATTTTAGTTTAACTCCTTTCATTTGCTACTTGTACATTTAGTGGTTTATCTAAGATACAGTTGTAAAACCCAGACAGAAAAGTTTCCATTTCTAAGAGTTTCTGAGTAGGTTTAGCGCTATTCTCTTAGGTGCCTGATCCATTTTGAGATTCTTTTTTATTTTTTAACTTTATGTATTTGTTAGAGTCTCACTAAGCAGCTTGGCCTTATAGTGATCCCCATGTTTTGGCCTCTCCAGCACTCGGATTACACACGTGCACCACCATGCTCTGCTTGGTGGCCAGCTCAGCATGCCTGGAGGCAGCGTGAGCAAGACGTGTGGCACTAGAGATCAAACCTGGGTCCTTGAGCTTGCCTAGTCAGGCGCTTAGACCACTGAGTGGCCCATTTTGTAGAATTTTTTTTCTATATTCTGAGACAAGTCCAATACACTTCTTTTCACTTGAAAATCCAGTTAAATAAACCAGAAAATCTTTAAATAATGCATCTTTTTAAAACACTGTCATGGGGCCAACGAGATAGCTCAGTGGACTAAAGCACCTGCTTAAGCAAGTTTAGGCAAGTGCAGGGACCACAGCTGGATCCCCAGCACCACATGCTGCACCAGCCCCATCCCCAGCGTGGGCTGAGCTGGGCACGAACATACATACATACATACATACATACATAACTGTCATTATGGAGTGGTCTTCTCACACAATTGTCTAGTACCAATTTGCCATATACATACAGTTTATTTCAGTATTCTCAATCTACTTTATTGATTTAGATGCCTGCTAGAGCCACAATGTTTTTACTATACTGTGTAGTTAGTTTTGCAATTAGGAAGTATACTGCGATTGCATTTTTCTTGTTCTTATCATGTTTTGGCAATGAAGGTCTCCTTGCAAACATACTCGTTCTAAAATCAACATTCCCCTTCTACAAAAAATGGCTTTTCACAAGGGTGTCATCGATTCTATAAGTGGTTGAGGAGAATGTTGGCATTTTTAGCAATGTTAGGTTTTCTTATCCATGACCATGGACTATTCCATTAATGATTTTTAAAATTTATGCTACAGATAGTAATGTAGATCTCATTGCATGAGTTCTATACCTCCTTTGTTAAATGTATAGTTTTCCTGAACAATTTCCTATTTTTGATGCTATTATAAACGTAACTGTCTCCTTCCTCTCCTTTTTGGGTTGTTTATTGACGGTACATACAGATTTACTGATATTTATTTATACACTGAAATTTTTCTGAATTTATTTTTTCTAATAGTGATAAATTCTTTTGTGATTTGCATATTTAGGATTACTCAATCTCAGAATAGTGATATCTTTACTTCTTATGTTCTAATTTGTATATCTTTATTTTTCTGCCTAAATGCTTCTGGTAAGACAGTTTGGTATTGAACAGAAAGGCAAAGTATAAATCATTGTTCTACTTCTGATATTAAAGAGAAAAATTTCAGTCCTTTACACTTGAAAACAATTTTAAAGATGGAATTTTCATAAATGGCCTTCATCTTGTCAAGTAATTTCCTTTTTTATATAACACCAGATATAAATTGTGATTTTTCTTTTAAAATGCTTTCCTTCAATCCATATGACCATATTTTCTTTCTTTCTTTCTTTCTTTCTTTCTTTCGTTCGTTCGTTCGTTCGTTCGTTCGTTCATTCATTCATTCTTTCTTTCTTTCTTTCTTGTTCTCTTTCATCTTCTTTCTTTCTTGTTGGCTTGCTTGATTTCCTTTTTAACTTTTATCCTTTGTTATAGGGTGTTATGTTTATTTTTGTATGTTGAAGAACTCTTGGATTCCTGGGATATATCTCATTTTGTCATGGTTTATTTCCTACTTATTCACAGTGTATGACGCTATTAATAGGCCATAGATTCATTTTGCCAATAAACTGACGTGGACTTTTTGTTTTGTTTTGCACCATAGTAATTTGGAATATTGGTCAGTTTTCTAGTGATGTTTTTAAGCGGCTTTTTGCTCGGTGTCTCTCATAGAATGAATTAGAAAGTATTTCCTCCTCTTCCAATCCTTGGAAAAGTTGAGAAGACTTTGAGTAAATTCTTTAAAAGTTTGTTAGAAGAAAGCAGTGATCTGTTGTACTTTTCTTTTTTGAGGCATTTTATGTGGTTTTAATTGGCAATTTTTAATAATAACAAGCAATTTTTCATGTATTTGCACATATTTTTATATAACGTATTTGCTGAAACTTATTTCTCAGTTTTCCAGGGTTTTTTTGGTGGAACCCAGGACTGAACTCAGGCCTTTGCGCTTGCCAGGGAAGAGCTTATTCTACTGAGCTGTCTCCCCGGCCCCCTAATTTCCCAGCTTTAAATGCCTACCTGACTTGTCATTTTTGAGTTGTACGAAATGTTAGTGTATTTTGAAAACAGTCATATATATAGTTGCTATATTGCACATTGTTGTCTTCAATGTAGTTTAGCTGCTCAGATTACAGATATAAATATGTAAAATTGGTCAAAGTAAAATTTTAAGCATAAACTGCTACTAAATAGCTCAGGGGATTAAATGGCTTGCAAGCAGGCACAGGGGCCAGGGGTTCGATCCCAGGGCCTGCCATGCCTGCCCCGCCCCCCTCACCCCCCGCTGGAGACTGATCATGGTGGTACATGCCTATGCCTCTAATCCCAACTCTTGCGAGGCTGTAAAGAGGAGAATCACTAGGAGTCTGATCTAGTAGTGAGACCCTGAACACCCCGTAGACCCTTTCCTAAAAAACAAAAAACAGGCATTGGTAGTCAGGTATATTTTTATATAATAATAATTATATTTATTTTATTTTTAATAATTATTAATTTTATATAACAATTAATTAAATTACATAATATTTTCCAAACAGACTTCTTATTTAATTTTGTTTTGAAAATATTCTTAATAATTGTAAAGATTAATTTGTCAATGTTTTCCTTTTATAGTTATTATTTTATGCACCATAAAAAGTTATAACACTTCAGTGTTTGGGATTTAACTCTTTCTCAGATGTATGAATCACAGATGATTTCTCTCAGGTGTATGTGATCTGCCTTTTCACTCTTCATCATGCTTTTCAATGATCTGAAGTTTTCTTAAGTCAATATCAATTGTGTTAGCTCTTCCATTAATGATGGGATTTCTTATTTAAGAAATCTTTGCCTATCTGAAGTTGGTGAAAATGTTTTCCTGCACTGTATTCCAGAAACTTTATTATTCTTTGGAACTATTTGTCATTTCCCCAATACTCAATTAAATATTTTAGTATCCCTTGCTGAAAATAAAGCCTTTCTTCCACTGAATGGGAGACATGACTCTTAAAAATCAAGCGAAAGCATAGATTGACTTTTCATTCAGATTGCCATTGAACTATGTGCTTGTTCTTATACTAGTAACACATAGTTGTGCTGCTGAATTTCTTTGAAAAATTTTAATAACAAGTAGCATAACACTTTTGGGTTGGCCAGATAGCTCAGCAGACCAAGCACCTGCCTAGGCAAACTCACAGACTGGAGTTTCATCTCTGGCACCACAGGCTGTGTCAGGCCCACCCCCAGGGTGTCCTGAGCCAAGGACCAAGTCCAGGCCTGTAATCCCCATGCTGGAAGGGTTGAAAACAGGAGGATCACTTTGAGTTAGAGCTGAGTAGCAAGACCCTGTATAAAATATAAAAACAAACAAAAAAAAATGGAATAGTATCTTTCTCTATGGGAGAGACATAGGTAAAAAGTATGATATATTTGGTATTGAAAACAATGGAATATTTCTCTCCCATACAGAAGGATAAACTTATAGCATTCATAAGTAAATGAATACAACTTGAAACCACAATGTTAAGTAAAATAAGTCAGACATACAAGCTAAAATACCCCATGGTTTATGTTATATGAGAAACTTAAAAAATAATATGTATGCAAATGAAGATCAAAAATACATATGCAAATGAAGGCAAAAGGGAAGATTGATAAATAGGAAGCAGAGAGAAGTTCAGATGTTCTCCAACTTATTTGCATTATTTCAAATATATATTTTGTTTGTCTGTTTCATTTATATATAATCTTATTTCATACAAGTTCATATATATAATTTGTTTTATTTATACTATATTTTTATCTTAGTTCATGGAAGAGAAAGTTTTTGGGCTAAATCTGCTTCTTTTTTTACAAGAGAGAATCTTCTGTCAATGTTTTGTACTCTGAAAAACTATTTTGGAGATAATAGTATACAACATGTAACTGTTATTATCTTATTATTCTGTCATAAAATTTTAAGTCATGATTGTTCACCCAACTGGATAAAATATGTGATGAATGATAATGCAGCTAAACTGCACAATGGGCTGAAATAATAACACATGTATGCAATTGAATACAACATATGAATGATAGTAAAAAACTTTGTCGACATAAATTGCATACCTTCTTTTAACCTAAGAAAATTACAAAAATAAATATATATGTAGACATAACATAAATATATATATTTTTACAGCAATACTCTAATTATAAAAATTCAAAAAGAGGCAATAAACTAAAAGTTAGTTATAGAACTAAAACTAATATATAATAAAACTGAATAGCTAAATAATAGCAACAAATATTTAGGGTAATGGTCAACGTGGTATATACAGGAAAAAGCATCAGATGAAGAGAGAAACAGGTGATGACAAAGGTAATTTTGTCATCATCCATTTTGATTTCTGCAGCTAGAAGATGAATACATTGATGAGTTTTTTATTAACCTTTATACTATTCAATTTCATAATGAAAATATCCAGAAGTTCTCAGGCTCACAACTAGATCTCAGTAATCTCATTCAATAAGAGCAGTTGGCAAACTATCCCTTCTTCAAATTTATGAATTTCCTTTGGTAATGATAAGTTCATTATGTTAATAAATATTATTCAAGTTTATATTATTAATTAATAACATATTATTAATTAATAAATATTATTCAAGTTAATAAATATTATCAAGTTTCCTAACATAGATGTTTAAATTTACTAAGTATTTCTCAGGTCAACTAGCCTAGAACTGGTAGTCATTGAAATAGTCATAGATATATTTACTGCATCCTAAATTTTTCTTAACATTATCAGATCTTAATAATTAGATGAAAAATTTGAAACATTTAACAGATGTATGAACTTCGAACAGTTATTTAATATTTCTGTCTCAATTCTTGTAAAGAGGAGATACCATTGTCCTTGCATCTGCAATGGTCTGCACGAACTTGAAGCATGCATGGAGACCAAGAGGCCATGTACTCTGGCCCCTATGACTTCTGTCCTACATCTTGCATGTCCAAAGTCTAAAATATTTAAGTGGATACATATCCAGATCCCTAAGACACTTTAATGCTGAAGCTAGAGGCAGAAAACGGTGTCTTGATATTTCTTGATTGAGATCTAGTACACAAACTCTTTAAGGACATACCAATTTATGCTGCATAACTTTGTATTGGGTGAACTAGGGACAAGGAAACAAACCAACCTAAGTGAGGAGGAAGCCCATGTGATCGCCTCTGTCTTTGAAAACTGTCCCTGTAAGGACCACACCTATGTCTTCCCCAGCTTTTATCAGAATATGTACCATTACAGAATGAAATCTTAAAATAAGAAGTGTTCATTGTCTGCTACCCTTCTCTTTTAAATTATACTGTTAAGACTTCAGTTTGTTGAAAATATAAAATCTCCTCCCACCCTATGGCTGGTCTTCTATGGCTTTGACTAAGTCAAGCACCCTCTCTGGGAATACTTTTCACCGAAGTTCAGGGAAGCATTTGAACTATGATTTTCTAAATGTTCAATTAAATAGAAATCCTTCCTCTGATTTCAAGGGAAGTATTTGGAAAATAAATCATATGTTGCCTTTCTAAGACCTTCGGTTAACATTATCTCAGCCTACTTTTATTTTGCCCTTGAGATAGATTCACCTAAATATTATTTTCCTTGATAACCTCAATGGCCTGACATAGTATATTACTTTTGGAGTCACTGTCCCCCTTTTCATTTCCAGTATTTCCTTAGCCATATTGTTAAGAAAAGGCTTTTGTAAAGTCACACTGAATGCTGCTAGCTCTTTATTTTCTTTCCTTTAAAATTGTGAAGTATTGTAGTTCAGTTATGGGGCTTACTCTCTGATGCAGAGGCTTGGTTCCCATCTGTATTTATTTTCTTTTTTCAAAGGCTAAATCTTTTTTATTAAACTCCATGGGTGCTCAGTTTAAAAATCCATGTGGTTAATTTCTTTTTATCTAATTTTGATTCAGAGATCTTGAATGCTTTTCCTTACCAATTGGCTATAAAATCATTAGCAGTAATGCCAGGCCAAATGATCTTGAGAAAGATAAATAGAAAAGAAATCAAAATTGATGGGTACCATTGTCTTTAAGGACATTTTCTAGAAAAAATAATGTCCTCAATTTTTTACTATGAGAATTGGATATTTCTTTATTTTAAAGAACAATTCTTAAAAATTTAATAAAATGCACTTAATTTTATATCCTCTAAATCTGGACCCTTAAACATCTAGAAGAGTATAGCCATGGAAAACAGATGAGAACTGATACTTTTCCATAAACAAATTCTTACAAAATGGATTTAATCCCTTTTAACTTTATTATTTTTATTTTTTATTTTAAAGATAACAAAAACAATAAAAATGATACAGAATTTCATAACATGATAGGAAATTAACAAAGGCTATTATATATATTTGAATATTAATATATTCAAAGTAGTTGTGCAGATTACCAGATAGAGGCATGCAAGATGGATCAAATAATACAAGCACTAATTATTCCTTTCAGTGAGCTCATAGAAATTAGCCATACAATTATCTTAGCTATCATATATAAATATATATTCCTTTCCTTTCTCCTTTTTCCCATCCAAGTTGGTCCGTCCTTTTGAGCAGTTTCTTTCTCTTTCACAGTATCTCTTATGCCTTATGTATCTTATTTACTTTCAGTTTTTTACACCAGGGAGACAATATGATGTTTACATATGACAGTCTAACTGATTTCACTTACAAATGCAGTCTTTAAGTCTAATATATCTTCTTTTAATCATCATTGCTTTTATTTTAAGGACAATAAAAAATAAACAATGATACAAAATTTCAAAACAAAATGATAGGAAAATAACAATGGTTGTTCTATTACATACTGTTATTTTCAAAGTAGTTGCTCAGATTACCATATATAGGTATGAGAAATTGTTCAGACAATTAGGCATTAACCGCTCCTTTCAATAAACCAATGAAAATTAGTATCACAATCATATTCACTATCATATCCTTTCCTTCTTTCTTTCCTTTCTCTTTTCCCCCATTCCTGTTATTCTTTCCTTTTGAGCAGAAAGTGAAAGAGTAAATAAAATCTGAGTCCATATATCTTGCAAATGGCTGAAATGCGCTAAATGAGAGAAGGAAATTCAGTCCTCTAGAAAAGGAAAAGTAGACATAGCAACAGCAAAGATGATGATTAAATAATCAAATAGATTGCAGTCCTTAAGGCCCCGACATGTGCTAGGCACTATATTTTATATGCAGTGATTTTAATTCTCATGACCATCCATAAACATATATGCAGTATTTTTATGTACTTATTTTAATTGAGAAAACTGAGATTTGGCAGAATATGGTATACTTTTCAAGGTCACTTAGGAAATTAATGCTAAAGGGGGGATTTTATCCAAATCATCATGCCATTTCCAAAAAAGTTAAAGACATCATACTCTAGCAATACATGCATACCCATGGTTACAGCAGTACAATTCACAGTAGTTAAACCTTTAAGCCAGCCTAATACGTCCAGCAGGAGAGGAATGGATAAAGAAAACGTGGTATTTATACACAATGGAGTAGTGCTCAGCTGTGAAGGGGTATGAACTGGAGTCATTGGTAAGAAAATGAACGCACCTTGAAACCACAGTGTTAAGTGAAATAAATCTGACACACAACCCTAAATACCATATGATTGCTCACCTATGAGAAATCCACAATATAAATTGAAAAATGAAAGCAAGATATATGAAAATGATCAAATAGATCTCTTTCAAATGGGAAATTGATCAAAAGGTGGCAGGAAAGCGAGAGTAGGGAAAGAGGATGAGAAAGAGCCAATATCTCTTCTGCATACATACCTACTCTTTAAAAGAATGTAACCATGTAATTAAAAGCTGAGCTATATATTTTTCCTTCCTTATTTCTTTTATTTTTCTCCTTTCTCTCATTCCAGTCGTTCCTTCCCTTTGAACAGTTTCTTTCCCTTTCACAGTGTCTATTGCATCTTTTGGATTTTCTTTATTCTTTCAGGTTCTTACACTAGGGAGACAATGCAATGTTTACCCATGTGACTGATTTATTTCACTTATGAATATAGTCTCTAGTTGCACCCATTTACCTATAAAAGCCTTGAGTTTATCTTTTTTTTTAAATAGGTGAGCAATACTCCATTGTATAGAAGTACTATGTCTTTTTTTATCTATCCCTCACTTGATGGACATTGGGTTGTTTCCAAGATTTAGCTATGACAAATTGTGCTGGTATAAATGTGGGTGAACACATATCACTGTGGTGTGATGATTTTAGTTTTTCTAGAAAAATACCCAGGAGAGGAACAGCTAAGTGGAATGGGACCTCTAATCCTCATTTTTCATGGATTCTGCACACTGATCTCTATAGTTATTACACCAGTCTCCACTCCCTCCAGCTGTGGAGAAGTGCTCCTTTCTCCTCATAGCTCTTCTAACATTTATTTTGGATGGCTTCTTGACAATGGTGATTCTTTCTAGGGTGAGATGGAATCTCTGTGGTGTTTTATTTGTATTTCTTGAATGACCAATGATTTGAATATTTTTCATATATTTATTTGCAGTTTGTAGTTCTTCCTCTGAGAAGTGTGTATTCCTCTCAGAAGCCCATTTTTGGATTGTGTCTTAGAATTCGGGGGACCTTGGATGATTGTACTGTTGATTTCTATGGTTCTATTGAAAGGAATAGTTAATGCTTAAATCTTTTTCTTTTTTCTTCTTTTTAACATTTTGATTAAATTTATATGCTTATATCTGGTAATGTGAGCAACTAATTTAAAGACAAAGCTGTTATATACAAAGTTGCTATTAAGCAATATAACAACCATTGTTGAATTCCTATCATTTTTTCAGTGAAATCCTACATCATTTCTATTTTTTTAACTATGTTATTATCTTTAAAAAATAAAATAAGAAAAAACATGCATAGATACAAAATTAAAATGGGGACAACAATCATTTAGTTAATCTGTCCCAGAAAATAAAACAACAACAAAAAGCCAAACAAAGGCAGTATCTAGAAAATCAGTGTAAGACAATGAATGCATAACACCAAATGACAATAATTAGATGAGAATCTATACAGAGAAGGAACAAAACTTAAAATTAAAATTGATTATTTTTAATTTTGATAACTCTACAGAATGATATTTATAAATAGCTTTGCCTCAGTTACTCTTCTGTCATTGCTGGAACAAAATACCCAACACCCAAAATGAAGGAAAGAAAGGTTTATTTAGCTTACAGTTAGTGGAGGCTTCAGTGTATACTCAGCCAGCTCCTAGCAGAGTGGCACATTGGCATCGAGCCACCTTTCAAGGCAGTTGCAAAGAGCAGAGAGCAAAGGGGGTGTTAGCAGCTCAGGCAGCTAGCTAGCCTCTCTCCCCCCCTTACATTGTAATACAGATTACTCACCCCAGGGCCAGGGTGTAGTACTCACACCTGAAATCCCAGCATTGGATCAAGAATCAATCACAAACTCCAGAAGGTGCCCCATGAGGCTTTGGGGGGACATCTATGCACAAACCATAGCAAGCTTTCACCAGATGACTAATGTGGCTACCAATGATATAAAGCTTAATGATATATCAGAGTCTTAGTTACATGTAACTTTTACTTCTTTTTTTCTTTCTGTGAGACAGGGTTTTACTAACCACACAGGCTGGTCTTGAAATCACTTATGTACCCCAGGCTGGCCTGGGAATCATAATGATCCTCCTGCCTCTGCCTCCAGAATGCTCTGATCATAGGCATGTACCATCAATAAGCAACATTTTCTTGACACCTCTTTCTTGAAAGCATTCTTACCATAGTCCTCAGGAAGCCTTGGCTAAGTTTGTGCTTAATGAATTTCTAGTTTCTCGAGTCCCTAATTCCCACTCTTGCCATAAGACACACTTTTCTCCTCAGTGCCCCAATCCAATTTAGTTTCTATTCTGATCCTGCAGTCTAAAATAGATGGCAAAGGAAGCATTAAAGTGGTAAATAGAGAAATTCAATGAAAAAGGAATAAAGAAAATGATAACAGGGAGATCTTCACCAGAACAAGATTGTGAAGAAAATATAATAAAATTGAGCAATGAGAATGCAAAAGTTATTTTTAAAAATAGGAAATACGTTTTGAAAAAAAAGATTAAAAATACTACACAACCAGTGGGTTACTTAAGGTCCTGCAGCAAAAGACATAGGGACTTAGAGATAAAAGTGATAGAAAAAAGGGCTAGTGGAGTGGAATGAGAGGAGGATTGCCCTGAAATTTCTCTTAGTGAATAAGCAAAGAGGTGATACAAGCTGTCTGCAAAAGGAAAGCCTGATGTGTCCAGCCAGAAGGACCAGACAGAAGTTTAGTGAAGTCCCAGAAATTGAAGAGAATGTAAAAATAGGAGGAAGAAAAAGAATTTTTTCAGTCTTGCAAAAACCTATGCCAATAGCCAGTGTATAGTCTTCTTGATATTTATAAACAAAAATGTTAATATTCATAAAACTAAGCATGTTATCCAACTAAAGTCCATTGTTTATTTTAGCTCAGCGGTCTTTCTCAAGGAACACCAAGATAGGAGCAGGTAACCCTCTTCGTGTCTAGAATTCCCGCCATTGAGACAGCTTCTCCAGGACGACATAAGGCGGGCAGGAAACACAGTGCCTAAAAATGTTGTTGCTAGAAATAATCTAGAACAGAGATTCCAAAGTCTGTATTCATGGCATTCTTCTTACTGATAATGTTCTAAATAATCCTATTTGTTTTTATGAGTGGGTATTTGTGTACATGGGCGACACACAGGTTTAATGACTGAAATCTACGCAATTTCTTAGGTACATTTTTAGAATAAAGATCTCTACTAGGTGGATATTATACGAATCATGTTAGGTTAAGACTTTTTTGTGTAACAAATTAAAGAGGGCCAGTGAAATAGCTCAGCGTACTAAGCGCCTGTTTAGGCAAGCACAGGGACCAGGTTTCAATCCCTAGCACCACAGGCCCTGCCTGCCTGACCTGGGTGAACCCAGTGGGCCACCAAGACCCAGCATAGTGGCACACACCTGTAATCCCAGCACTGGGATGCTGAAAGCAGGAGGATCACTACGAGTTCAAGCTGCATAGTGAGACCCTGTACCCAGTACATTAAAACAACAACAAAAAGGCTGTACACTATCCTCTTTTTTTTTTTAACTCTTCGTACTATTTTTTCTCCATGTTCTTCACCACATACTTTAAATCAATTTTATATTAACTTTTCTCTCCAACATGAAAATATTTGAAAACGTGATTTGGGGAATATTTTTTAAAATAAGATATGCATATTTACATAAAGTTACAACTCGGGGGCCATCCTTTTCCTAATTCTACCTCTAAGGCTAAATTCCTATAATGCCATTGAAGCCAAAACCACAACACTTGGTCTCCTAGGATGTTAAGTTTATACCAAGGTAATCTTTTTTCCCCTGCTTTAAAGAATGAGCATCTTAATTTTAAACATTACATAAATATGAGAAACTTAATTAAAAACTTGAGGAAATGTGTTACCGTTAATTGAATCCTTGCTGCATTTACCTTTGCTCACCATTGTTAATAAAAACTCCAGTTCAAAGTGGATGACTTCGGGGAATTGAGAGAGCTATTTATTTCCTTACCTGAGATCCAAGATAACCTTCTCAGTAAAAATGAAGAGCCCAATTAAGAAAGTTCTAATGTGTAGCTATTGATCAAGTGTATGCAAATTGTTAGGTGATTTAAGTAAAACAAATAAGAAGTCCAAAGGCCATTAAACAAGGTCAAGAGAAACAGGTGATTGAGACCGGGAGGACTCAGCTGCATCTTGAGATGCTTCACCTGTGGAGCGGATAACGCACCCGCGCCTCCCAGCCGGGCTGCGCCCTCCCTGCCCCCACCCGCCACACCACTGGTTCACTCTCTGGGTATTAACAAGCTATAAATTGCCCAAGCGCTTAGAGACAATCAGGTCACCTCCGCTCTCACAAGGGAAAAGCTTCTTACTTCCTAGCACAACGCTTGAGCTGGGAAGAGAGGAAGGAGGGAGGAAACCTAGGCTTTATTCGTCACCGCGCTGGCAAGGGGTGGAGAGAGATGGGGGAAGGGGCGAGCACACGCGCGCGCACACACGCACACCGAGAACAAGCACCCCCAACGACGCCGTGCCTGACCCAGGTCTGCAAACTTATTGGTCGCTGCAGTGGAAACTCCCCGGACTCTCCCCGCCCGGCCGCAGCGGCTGGGTGGAGTCGCTCTCCTCCGCCCCACCTAGGGGACCCAGCAGCCCCAGCAGCTCGGCTCCCCGCACCCTTCCCCAGGCGAAGTCTCCAGGCATCCATCGGGGCTCTGGGGAGCCTGAACCCGCTTCCAGCCCCTCACCCCGGCGCAACAACATCCCCAGCCTCCCTCAGCGCCGGGAGCCACCTGCGCGTGGCTCGGCTGAGCACACGAGTTCCGAGCCCTGCGCTGTTTTCCCAACTCTGCCGGGTCAAGTGGCCAATGACAAACTTCTGCCTCTCCCTGCCCCACTCCCACCTTTCCCAAAACCCATAGCCCGGGAACCCACACACATCGAAACTCTGAAGGCGCTGTGGCAGTCTGGGCATGCTCAGTATCAGGGCAGGTTTTGATTGAAAGTACAAAAAAAAAAAAAAAAAGCTTTGTATTGTGCCGTCTCCTTATCCTGTGCATAGATGGCTTGCTGAACAGGTCGTGGGCATCCCGAAGCCCGCCCAGAGGGCCCATCCGAAACCCTCGAGAGTGTCTCCTTAGGATGCGTTAACCTCTCCGCGACCCCCTCCCCCAGCCCTCCTCGGCCCCCCTTCTCGAGTCCCTGTCCGCTGTGGGCCTGGAGAGACCCTCGCAGAACTGGGATGGGCGCTGTTGGCTGAGCGGATCCACCTATTAGGAGCGCTCGCGGATTGGCTCCTCGGTGCAGCGTACCCGGGTGGAACCAATCAGGCAGCCGGGGCTGGGAGATGATGGGCGGCCGCCTCCTCACTGGAGGGATTCCGGGAGAAGCTGCAGTGTGGGGATGCTCTAGACCGAGTCCTGCCCCCAGTGTCTTTCCACCTCCTCCTCCAGCAGCGACCGCAGCAGCGAGCAGCACCCGTAACTTGAGGCTGCACCCGGGGCAAGCCCCCAGGGTGGTGCTCAGCCCCAAGGGGTGTGTGTAGGGTGGGGGCGCCAGCTGTAACCAGCTGGTGGTCCTGGAGAACCTCCCACACACCCACACCCACACACCCCTTTTTGTGTTGCAGGCTGCCCCTCTCAAGCGGAGGCAGCGAGAGTAGCGAGGGCTTCGCACAGGTTCCCGCTGGGAAAGGGAGAGCGCAGCGGACCGAAAGCCGGCACCACCACCCGGGCGTCCCTCCAGGTAAGGCAGGGGACCACGGCAGGGCCACGTCGGTGGTGTCTGTGCGCTGGAATCTGTGAGAAACATTTTCTTCTCGCTACACTTGGATTTTGGTGGTGGGAGACCTAGGGAGAGATGCCAGAGGGGAGGGGGGAAGCACCTATTGTGAGAGATAGGAGACACATGTGCTGCTCTCGGAGAAGCACTTTGCGCGGTGCTGGCGATCTAGGATGGAGTTGATCCCGGGCATCACCCATCTTCTCCTGCCTCTTTCTTTCTCTTCTGCTCTCTTCTCAGTCCTCCACCCCAGTTAATCTCTCTAGTAATCTCTCCCTCCCTACCTCTTCTCTCTCTCTCTCTCTCTCTCTCTCTCTCTCTCTCTCTCTCTCTCTCTCTCTCT
>NDGN011314868.1:0-10982 GCA_002564285.1 Tympanoctomys barrerae | reverse complement strand
AGCGAGCTATGGGACAGGTCTCTTTCTTTCAGTGATTGACAGATTTTAAGGTCATCGTGGCTCTCTGGGGAGGATGAAGGGCCAAGCCAGGAAGAGATGATGCAAACAGGATGGAGGCTTGACAATGGCATGCGAATGGTGACTCAGGATGGGCATGTCAGTCTCCATGCTGAAGGTCTGGAGGGGACAGAGGGGACAAGAAGTGGAAAGTTGCCATGTATGGGAAGGGTTGGGCACATATGCCGGCAGCCTACCCGGGACAGTGCTCTGTGTATGTGTGTGTGTGTGTGTGTGTGTGTGTGTGTGTGTGTGTGTGTGCATGTGTTTAACATCCCTAACACTAGCTTATAACGCCTCTGTGACATCTATAAGATTTCCAGCAAAATGAACACTCAGTGAATGTTTACAGAATAATAAACACAATATGTGAAAATTCTCACAAAAGTTTTTTTAAAAAAAAATACCATGCACATACAGCCATTGTATTATTCTTGGGGCTTTCATGCTACCGGGACTGATGCTTCACTGGGAAGCAGATCACAAGGACTCCTGTGTACCGTCCCCATGCCCCACAAGAGTGCAAAGGTACAAGAATGTTTGAAGTGGAACGCTGAATTCTGCCCTGCCTCCTTCTCGCCTTCTCCCTTTCTTCTGTTCCTCCTCTTCTTCCTGCCTGCCGCTCCACGGAAAACAGAATAAGCAAGGGGAGGAGCAGTCAGAAAAGGAGAGAGGCACAAGTTAAAAGGGAGAACACCCAGGGCTGTGTCTGTCCTGGCCCCAGAGACACCACTGGCGTGGAAGGAGAAGACGAGGAGCAGGAGCACAGTGCAAGGCTTTCTCTGTTCCTGCTGCATCCTCAGATGACAGGGACTGAGCCGGGCTTTGATGAGGATAAGGATGCTAACCCCATCATGAGGACTCGGCCCTCATGACTTCTAAGCCTCTCGCCTCCCACCTGCCTGGCACTCCTTTACAATGGGGGTCTGAGTTTGTCACTTTTCTCTGGTCCTGGGACAAAGTACCCAACACCCAAAGTTAGAGCGGAAGGTTTGCCTAGCTCACAGTTTGTGGAGGGTTCAGTCCATAATCAGCTGGCTCCAAGGCAGGGTGACATGGCGCAGGGTTAACAGTTTAAGGCAGCAGAGCATAGCAAAAGCAAAATGAGTAAAATGGGGAGAATGGGCCTCTGTTTTCCCCTTCTATTGTAAGCAGGCTGCCTTCCTGGGGTGAGTGTAGCACCCCACCATCTCCGGGTCCTCCTCTTACACAAGCTCAGAATGTTTACAAAGTGAGGAACCTTCCCCTGCTCAGTTACTTGGTTAAACTTCTAAACTGGAGCCGACACAGCACCACACCTGCAGCAGCAGCAGGGCGTGTCCTCCGCGTGGAGGGTGGAGGGCTGCTGAGCTGCTCAGCTGAGCCTGCAGACTTCTCAAGTTGACACAGGGTATCAACTGCTACAGGGTCACAGCGGCTCCCACGGCTCCCACGCATGAGCTCTGGAAGAACAGGAAACCCAGGCCAGGCCGCCGGGCGTGTCCATCTGTCCCCTCGACTGAGAGCCTCAGTCTCTCCGCAGTGAGCCCAGCTATAGCGCGGGACTCTGCTGTGCAAAGTCCTTCACTACTTAGTGAATGAGCAGTAACCGTGGAGTCTGTGGGTGTGCGGAGACCTGAGGTAGGACCTTCCACCCCTTCCACCACAGCAAAACCACCAAGGCAGGCTGTAGCGGCATCATTAAAACGTAACTTTTGTCCTGATACAGGTTGAATATCCCTTTCTGAAATGGTCTGGATGAGAAGTGTTCACCTCCGAGTTAGAAGATTTGCTACACATAGTAAGTAAGACACATTGCAGTGGACACAAGCTCCGTCCGTAGTTTATGCGCCCTGTGCACCCGTCCGCGTGGCCTGAGGTCGTGTGGAACAGCTCTTCAGGGCCATCTGTCTTCAACCCGATGGACAGTCGCATCAGGTCTGGCGTGAGTTTTGTACTTTAGGGTCGTGTCCGTGCTCAAAGTCCCAGGTGTTAGAATGTCTCAGATTTTAAAATCAAGGATGCTGAACTTGCCTGATGAGTTTAAGCCCTCTGTTTCAATGCTCCTTAGCCAGCTCAAAGCTTTAGTTCTGGATCTCTCGAAGCCTCCCCCGTGAAATGGATTGTGAAGAGAAGGGTAGCCACGGGTGAGTCTCGCCCTTGGCTGCAGGGTAGGCGTGGTCAGCAGCCACAGCAGCAGTGGCAGGGATGTCCCCTGAGCAGGAGGGGAGTCACAGCTGTACTGCTGGTCAGAGCACTTGTGGTACAGATGGCAGCAGTATCCAAGGTGACAGTGACATTAGCAGAGACCGTGCTAGGAGCCATGCCTAAGTCGGTGGCTCAGGAACCTCAGAGGCTCTCTTCAATGCATTTTGTTATACCTGACCGTATTTCTAGCCTCAGCTTTGACAATTCTGGACAATGAGATCAAGTGAGGTTTGGAGAGGAGAACGAGAAGGAAAGTAAAAAATTGAAAGGTGTTCTACCAATGAGTGGAAACAAGAACCGAACGGGTTTAAAACCATAATAGTGTGGTTTTAGAATTTTCTTCTCAAAAATTTGAAAAAAAACTCAAACAGGATGCCTGGTTTAAAAAAAAAAAAGTCTAATTTGCTCTGGGCAGGAGGAGGTGTGCCATGCCACGGACCAGGCCACTAAGGAGCCAGGACCCCTCGGATGCAAGAGCCATTGGCTGCCTGCGTCCCAGCGCGAGGCACTGCTTTAGCCTCCAGTTGTGACCTGAGAGAACACCGCAGGGCTCTGTGGTGTCTCCATGCTGTGCCATGCCACACCCTCCTCTGCCTCTCCAACTTGCGTCATGCAAACAATCTCACTAATCCCTGGTCAAGTGCAGGCATGCAGAGCCCTGAGGAAAGAGGGTGAAAGGGAAATGAAAGGCAGGAGGCTCCGCGGACCAACAGAAACGCAGGCGTCCCAGGCTGCCTGCTTCCGACCTGAGGGATACCTGGGAAGGGCCCGCGGGAGCGTCTCTGCCCGTGTGGCCGCCAGGGCAGTGGCTGTCTGCATCCCCACTCTCGCTGCATGCCACTTTAGGATTGGAAAGAGCCTCTGGCACTCAGATCCGATGTCATTAAGAGGCCTCTGCTTTCGAATGCAGAGTGCATTTGAAATTGCTTGTGACAGTGGTGCCCCCAGCCCCGTAATTATTTAATTCTTGTGGAATGCGGAGGGCTGGCGGAAGGCACTGAGCTAGGAGCCCGCAGCAAGTTCACCTTCCTTGCTGGCGCTCAGGAGACTTCTACCTGGACCCATGAGGAGGCCCAAAGGTGTGACGGAGAAGACTTGGCCTTTTGGACAGGCCCAACTCAGGCGCTGTGTGCTGAAATCCTTTGTGTCTTCTTGGGACAGTCACGGGGCTGCCACCAAACCAAATGAGCCCATGCCATGTTTTTCGCTCAGTACGCTCCCCTCTTTTTCTAAGGCACTAAAATTGAAAAGGCAAATCTATGAAACAATTCAGACTTTGATTTGCAAAAGGTAGCGAGCTGCTTGCCGAGCAAGGAAGCACGTCCTCGATTGCAGCTGGGCCCGGGACACCGAGTCTTTCCATTCAGGTCGTTCAAGGCCCGTCAAGCTGAAGGGTGACCTAATCGGCTTGCCAGGCAAGAGGAGCACTCATTGTCCGCATGGTGCTGTTCAACGGTTTTTCCTCCGCTGCAGGCATGTGCAATGATCATTTGGCCTTGACTCCTACATCTGTACAGTGAAGGACTAAAGTTCCATGTACAGGAAGGACACAGGGAATGTGGAGCTTTTCAGAGTAGGACTCGACCCTGGGTAAATGCTCAGAATCTCTCTGCTGAAGTAAAGAGTCTTTCCAAGTGAACAGAACAATGAGTGGTAAACAGGATAGCAGAATAGGGACAGAATGGTGGTACAGCCCCTGGCAAGCCTGCTTCACTGACCTGGAGTCCTGCTGTCACCTGTCAGCAGGGCCTTGTGCTCTGAGGCTCTATACTGCTGTTGCTGGGCCTGAAGTGTCCCCTTAATGCTCACCTGCGACGACCTGGACCCCAGCTGATAGCCCTATTGGGTAGAGACAGAAACTTTAGGAGGCAGAGTCTGGCTGGAGGAGGCAGGGCCCTGGATATGTGTGCTTGAGGGGACATTTTGTCACTGGCTCCTTCTATTTCTTCCCCGGCTGCCATCAGATGGATGGGTCTGAGGCACTCTGGACCCCCTAAGTGATGTCCTGCCTGATCTCAGGCCCAGAAACAACACAGAGAAGGGACCACAGCCTGGAGCCTCTGAAGCCATGAGCCCAACAAACTTTTCTTCTTGGAGGCAAATTTCTCTCAGGTGTTTTGTGACAGTGGTGGATAAATTTGCTGCTAACATAGAGGGGATTAGAAATCTTCCTCTCTTCCATTTCTAGTAAAGGCAGTAAGAAGAAAATTAAAGAGTGGCACCTTTGACCATTCTTGGTTTTATTTTCTTACTTGAGAAATAAAGGTGACAAAAGTGAGATCCACAGGACCCTGGGACCAGCCCAGTGCTGTGTCATGCACAGGTGACAGCCCCATTATGACAGTCCCCAGTGGCCTTGTAGACCATCAAGAGGTGGATATTAGGCAGCCATGAGTTTGAGGTAACAAAGCTGATGCTGATTCTGATTCACACCGAAGTTTAAGGATCTCTGACTTTGACCCTGGAAATCAGGTAACTGGGTACACGTAAAGGCGACCATAGGCCCAAAGGGACAGGTGGGATGCAACAGAGGTGTGTGACTGACTGCTCTCCCCCTTTGCCCTTTCTTGCGATCCCATGAGAGACTTACAAACATAGAAATTGTCCTTCCTAGTCTCAAAGCTAGAGGAGCCCTCACGTGTTGCATGTGAATCCTTGTCAATGAAGAGAACAAGGAACCGCCAGGCCACGTGAGGATGACGATTCTTCTTTTCTGATTCCAAAAGGGCACATGAGGAACATACCCAAGCCTGAATGTGTCAGTTTCCATTTGAGGCTTTAAGCGTAGTATGTGGGGGTCTGGTGCATGGCACTGTGCTCCCTGTAGCCACCCAGGGGCCAAGGTCAGGAAAATCACAAGGATGCTGGCCTAAAACAGTAGCATCATTACAATGCTAAGGGATGACAGTCTTTCCTTGACAGAGAAGGACAACGATTAGGTTCCCAGATGGGCATCGTCTGTGACCACGGCTATCACGTCACCAAGTTTTGCTTCGGCAACAGTGCCAACTGCTATGCTACAGAACAAAGAATACATTTCTGCAAAACAGATTGGAATTATATAAAGTCAGGCTTTTAAGGCTGGGTTGTAAAGAAACAATGGCTCTTCAGCAACAGAGAGTGGGAGAGAGCTACAAACAGCAAGAGTAGCTGGATTCAGGTGTATATCTGTCTCCCAGGGCTGTGGGAGCAAATTCCCACACAGCAGTTCAAGAAGCAGAGAGGCATTTGCTCGTACCGCCCTGGAAGCCAGAATTCCCCACGTCACAGTTCTGTCAGCAGGGCTGCTTCCTCCTGAGGTTCTAGGGCTGTGTCCTCCCAAAGACATTGAACCCTGAGCCCTGAGGGGTGTGCCTTATTTGATAGGGGGTTTTGTGAGAGGACTGGGTTCAAGTGAGGTCCTTCGGGTAACCCTAACCCACCAGGACTATGTCTGCATTACAAGTGAAATTTGGGAAGGGAGAAGACGGTGGGAAGGTGGAGCATCCTCTACAAACCAAGGAAGACCCAGGCTACCAGGAGCTAGGAGGCAGACCCAGGCTACCAGGAGCTAGGAGGCCCGGGACAGTCAGCGCCACTCCTCGCCCTGCCTCTGTCTTCCCATCTCCTCCTCTCTCCAGATACCTCCAATGTCCTTCCTCTCTGTTATCATGACATTTGTCGTTAAATCCAGGGTGCCCTGACAGCAAGAACTTTGACTCACATCTGCAGGATCTTGGGTCACATACATAGGTGCCAAGGGGGAAGAGTTGTGTGTGTGTGTGTGTGTGTGTGTGTGTGTGTGTTCCTTTGGGGGAACACAGTTGTGTCCCCACATGACAGTGTGTTCATTCACTAGTGGGAAAAGAGGATTTCACGGCTAAGCATGTAAGAAATCTGTGCCGTAGTCTATGTATTAAGAAGGAAGGAGCAGGCCTCTGAACTCTGTGTTCCAGTCAGCCTACTCCTCCTGAGAGTACCACGGGTAAGGAAAAAGTGTCACCTTGTGAGATTTGGAAAACGTGTTCACATGTCTTCCTCTTTCTCCCACCTTATGGCTTTGCTTAAAGTCATAATTGGCCCTGCGATTAGAGGGACGAAACCCAGCACAACATGTGAATTTGCTAATTATTCTCCTTGCTGTGGACGTAGCTAGTTGAATTTTAGTCCCATCCTAAGTATGACATCTCAGTGACAAATTAAATCAATTAAGACGAGGGCTCCTAGAGGGAGAGTAATAGACTAGCAGAAAGGACAGCGGGCTGCAGGAAGCGCTCTGCTCCCAATTAGCCAGCAGCGCACGGAGAGGTCCGGCGCGTGCACGTGCCGTCCGTCCTCATCTAGGTCCGCACGGAGCTGGGCTGCCCGGTACGTCTCTGTCTATTCTCTTCCACACCTCACTTTTTCCAACACATTCCCTTCAGAATTTGAACAAGAGCTGAGGGTTTAAAAAAAAAAAATTTCTTTGCATGTGATCACTATGGAGACACTTGCTTTTTATACAGCTAAAGAGGGAAGCATGCATGCGTACACACGCACACACGCACACACACACCACACACTATACACAATAGCAGTAAGTGAACCTTTGCCAGCCTCACACACATTTATACAGCAACAGCAGATACAGTGATACCAGACTGCAAGTAGAGAAAATGAGTCTGTCAATATTTACTGAGACAAAAATGGTAACACATCCCATTTCTCCTCCCTCCTCTCAACAGACCTGGGTGGCTGCCCAGGGCCTGGCAGGAAAGTGGACTGGGTGAAGCAGGGCTCGGGCCCTGCAGCGGGTGCTCAGCGCGTGTTTGAGGGCGGTCAGGACACACACACAAGGGAGGCATGTGTGTCACTGCAGGAAAGTGCTCAGCGCTGGGACAATGGCAAGTGTGCCAGCACCAGTGCCAGCCACGGGGGCATCAGGAAAGGTCCGTAGAGACGCTTCCCAGCCCACTTCTGGTGAGTTCATAGACGGAGAAATGTAGCTATCTGTTCCAGGCCAAAGCACGAGGCCACTGGAGGGCTATAACTTCTGGCTCTGTTCCTGCCCTACAGGGAAGCCAGAAGCTTCTAGAACTTTCCTGCGGCCTGCCAGTCAATTTCACCATCTTCCTACCCTGCCATAGCTCAGATCAAGTCATGTGACTTCCCCAAAATATCCCAGGATGAAGAATGCCAGTCTTCCTCTCTTCTAACTGCAGCGAAGTTTGTGCCTCCTAGGTGACCTTCCTGATGTCCTCTCATGAAGACAAGTAGCACATGGCTCACCACACTTGGGGCAGCTTTGTCTAGTTAAGATGCAAGGATTCTGTGGGGAGTCCAACATTCATCTCCGTCAGATGAACCCGTATAGTTTGTACACAGAGATGTCCCAAGATTTGAAGCCAAGAGATTGGGTCAAGAGCTTTCTGTTCCCCTGGAAGCCTCCATTTCTACATTTGTGTATTAGACTTAGTGTTCTAGGCCTAATCAATGCTCTTAAGTTTTTGTTTCTATTTTTTGGTGTTTTTTTAAAAATTCAGTACAGGGTCTACAGGATCCCACTCTACAGATGAGACTCATAGTGATCCTCCTGTTTTCAGCCTCCCAAGCTCTGGGATCACAGGCACACTTCACCACACCCATTCTCAATAGGCATCTCAGAGTACCCCAGGGGTGGGGCCAGCAAGCAGGCTGGGGATTGAGCCCCAGGGCACCGTGTCTACCTAAGCAGGCACTTTAATCCACTGAGCTATCTGGCCTGCCCTAATTTTTTAAGTTTCTTAATGCTTTATCTTGTCTCTTGAGGCTGCTCCAGCTCCCAAACCATCATGTGATGGAGGCCTCTGTGGTCTCCCAAAGTCAGCCAGGCCTAGCAGGGACCTCTGTGAGCCTTTCTGTTCCTTCCCTATGAAGGACTCAACCTTTCCTGGTGTAAGAACCATGGAGTCATTTGAAAGGTCACACCAACTGGGAGAAGCAGGCATCAGCCCGCTCCTTGAACAGTGTGGCAGCACTTCCTGCAGTTGGCGTATCTTAGGGCCAGGGCTGGGCACAGTACTGGAGGCAGCCCTGGATGCCTCCAGCAAGAGCAGCCCCTTCCTACATGGAGGATGTTTCTGTGGGCTGATTTCCTGTGAGCTATCTACACTGCCCACTCCTTGATGGGGCACCTGGGCAGAGACCCCACATGCCCACTTAGCCGAGGCACGGAGCTTGAGCCTCATCGAGCTCTGTGTGAATCCTCTGCCCACTGAACCAGACTCAACTCCAGTCTGAACCAGCCGAGAGCCAGCAGAGCTCTCATCCCCCTCCATGCAAATTGAATTTCTCTGAACACAGGCATTCTCCTGGATCAAACACTCTGAGCAGACTAAACATCTCTGACAATGAGCCCAAAGTTTCGCAGCAAAGCAATTTCACTTGGTAATTTGCTCAGTACTAAATGCTTCTAGTTCCTCGAAGTTCATCTCTCACTAAATTATTTTCCCAGGACCATTCATTTTTAACATAATAAAGCTAGTGTGACCATGCTGTAATAGTACCCTCGCGAGGGGAGTGCATGTGTTACAATGCCTTATTTTCTGTTATGGAGATTTAATCAAAATCACTAAGATCGAAGACTATAATCCAGACTCTTAATAATATCTGCTAAAAGGCTTTTAAATGATGTCTTGCAACCCATGAGTAAAATAAGATGGGTGTGTGTTTAGATTTTCCACTACATCACACATCGCCTGACGCAAGGGAGCTTGGCGGATCCTCTTCCCTCTGATATTCGAAGTCCAGCATTGTTTGAGGTAGCTTGCTTGATAAAGTTGCTATATAGAGGGGCATATTGTCATAGGGCAAGAGCCCACATCTTTCACTTGGTTCCCCAAAATAAAAAGAAAAGAGTAAGAAACAGGCATTGAGCACAGATATGCTTCTTTAACAACTATGCTTCCCTCTTGGACTTCTAGGGGCTTGTGGCTCTCGTGTTTGTTTGTTCTTCTTTTTTGGCAAGCCATTGTAATAACTCATTCAAGTCTGAAGTGCTTATAATTCGTCCAAAGATGCTTTCATTCATTATGCAAGGTGGAAAAAAGTCCTAGCTCCTCCCATTCAAGTGGAAATGGTTCTTGCCCTCCTTTTCCAGAGTGGCACGTTGGTTTGGCACAGGTGCTTCCCTCCATTTCTTCCTCCTGTCGTGTATGTTCTTGGTCTCTGTCCCTCCTTGCTGTTCCAGCTGACCCTAGATCTGAAATATTAGAACTGGTGCAAGACAAGGAGACACTTTTGTCTCCTTAAGGAGCAGGAGAGGCAATCAGCTCTGGAATGGGCCCCTGTGAGGGGTCGAGGGCTGCGTCCCACAGGCCCTGGAGAGCATGCTGTCGCCTTTCTCTTCATTCTAGAAAACTGGGTTGCCTGCGCCATTTGCAACAAGCACAGCACAGACACGATACAGCACAATATTTCTAAAATTGAACTCCATATGCTCACGGTCCCTCTAGTAAGGTGCTCTGCTTTGTCCCCACTGGAACAACCCCCAGCAAGGTCTCTATGATCACTCTGGCTCCTCCTATTCTTTATGGAAGTCCTGTGAGTTACTGATTTACCCTTGTTGTGTCCCTTTATAGATTAACAGGACCATGGCCAACAACTCAGTGTTCTGCTACTTTCCCACTTCATTTTGACTCATTTGTGAAACATTTCCAGTATTTTCGCTCCTCCTCAAGGGTCCTGCTCAGCATCTGCAGCTTTCTGGGGGGCCAGGATTTTGTCCCTTGCTGGTGGCCTCCGTGCCTTCACAATGGCAGCAAGCAGAAATTGTGGGCATAACTCACAGACGCAGTTATGTCTCTGCCTAAGAAGCTAACCTAACCTGATGCAGCTCAGTGTTGCTCGCCACATATTGGGACAGATCAACCCACACTCCAGCAGAACAAGGTGAGAATACACTGGGAGGAGCTGAAGATGCTCCCAGTGACTAGAGAAGCTTAAGGCGCCCAAGTACTTCCCAACTAGTCCAGAGACAGGTTGTGGACCCATCAAACAATTTACAAAGAAAATAGTTGGAGGAAGTATGTTTATGTTGACAAATAAGAAATAGGTCTCCAGTACCAAAAGGCAGACTATTGTCAATGAGAAGCACACAAATTACAGCACAGTTAAGTTCCTGATTGCAATTCAAGCTCAGCTACACATTACAGTGGTGCCCTAGGCAATAAGAAGCAGTGCCTGTCCTCAGGGGGTTTACCATTTAGGAAAAGAGTCAGCTAAGACGTGTGACATTCATCCCCAACAAATCCCAAGTAGTAATCTTCCTTCTTGTCTCCTCTCATTCAGTCCATTTTTATTAAAGACAAAGTATGTGCCAAGGAACGGTCTGGGACCCAGAGAAACGGCACAGTAAAAAGTCCCTACCCTCATGTTTGCAGAGACAGGATGTAGAGGAGGGAAAAAAAACTAAAGAAAGTCGCAGCTAAGGAGACCGAGAGGTCCTGAACTTGTTTGACTCGTGATGGAGCGATGGAGACGGCAACGGGGAGAGTTTGGACTGGTAAAGAAGGCACCTGCAAGGAGATGCCTTCGAGCTGAAAGCTCCAGGACGCCCAGGGGCAGGTGCGCGAGCCTAGTGAAAAGCGCGAAGGGGCGAGTGCCAGGCGGGGGATTGCCCCGGGAGAGCTGTGAGTGTCCAGAACAGAGAGAGAGGTCAGCTTCTTCGGAGGGGGGGTCTGCGAGGCCCCTCGGGGAAGGCAGTGCCGAGGAGGGGGCAAGGACCTGGGCGAGGGAGGCCC